>JAILYF010000127.1:0-164908 GCA_025491095.1 Brachionus asplanchnoidis
GGCAAAGTCATTTTTAGGTCGGATAAGTGATTAACAGTGGTTGGCAAAGTCATTACATTGTTGGCAAAGTTTAGATCGGATAAGTGATTAACAGTGGTTGCAAAGTCATTACAATTGTTGGGCAAAGTCATTTTTAGTAGGTCTGATAAGTGATTAACAGTGGTTGGCAAAGTCATTACAATTGTTGGGCAAAGTCATTTAGAGTTCGGATAAGTGATTAACAGTGGTGACAAGTCATTACAATTGTTGGGAAAGTCATTTATAGAGTCGGATAAGTGATTAACAGTGGTTGGCAAATTCATTACAATTGTTGGGCAAAGTCTTTTAGAGTTCGGATAAGTGATTAACAGTGGTTGGCAAAGTCATTACAATTGTTGGGCAAAGTCATTTCTAGATCGGATAAGTGAACAGTGGTTGGCAAGTCATTACAATTGTTGGGCAAAGTTTTTAGGTCGGATAAGTGAAACAGTGGTTGGCAAAGTCATTACAATTGTTGGGCAAAGTCATTTCTAGAGTCGGATAAGTGATTAACAGTGGTTGGCAAAGTCATTACAATTGTTGGCAAAGTCATTTTAGAGGTCGGATAAGTGATTAACAGTGGTTGGCAAAGTCATTACAATGTTGGGCAAAGTCTTTTTAGAGTCGGATAAGTGATTAACAGTGGTTGGCAAAGTCATTACAATTGTTGGGCAAAGTCATTTTTAGAGGTCGGATAAGTGATTAACAGTGGTTGGCAAAGTCATTACAATTTTGGGCAAAGTCATTTTTAGAGTCGGATAAGTGATTAACAGTGGTTGGCAAAGTCATTACAATTGTTGGGCAAAGTCATTTTAGAGGTCGGATAAGTGATTTAACAGTGGTTGGCAAAGTCATTACAATGTTGGGCAAAGTCATTTTTAGAGGTCGGATAAGTGATAACAGTGGTTGGCAAAGTCATTACAATTGTTGGGCAAAGTCATTTCTAGAGATTCGGATAAGTGATTAACAGTGGTTGGCAAAGTCATTACAATTTTGGGCAAAGTCATTTTTAGAGTCGGATAAGTGATTAACAGTGGTTGGCAAAGTCATTACAATTGTTGGGCAAAGTCATTTTAGAGGTCGGATAAGTGTTAACAGTGGTTGGCAAAGTCATTACAATTGTTGGGCAAAGTCTAGAGATCGGATAAGTGATTAACAGTGGTTGGCAAAGTCATTACATTGTTGGGCAAAGTCATTTTAGAGTTCGGATAAGTGATTAACAGTGGTTGGCAAAGTCATTACAATTGTTGGGCAAAGTCATTTCTAGAATCGGATAAGTGATTAACAGTGGTTGGCAAGTCATTACAATTGTTGGGCAAAGTCATTTTAGAGTCGGATAAGTGATTAACAGTGGTTGGCAAAGTCATTACAATTGTTGGGCAAAGTCATTTTAGAGTCGGATAGTGATTAACAGTGGTTGGCAAAGTCATTACAATTTTGGGCAAAGTCATTTTTAGAGTCGGATAAGTGATTAACAGTGGTTGGCAAAGTCATTACAATTGTTGGCAAAGTCATTTTAGAGGTCGGATAAGTGATTAACAGTGGTTGGCAAAGTCATTACAATGTTGGGCAAAGTCATTTTTAGAGTCGGATAAGTGATTAACAGTGGTTGGCAAAGTCATTACAATTGTTGGGCAAAGTCATTTTTAGAGGTCGGATAAGTGATTAACAGTGGTTGGCAAAGTCATTACAATTTTGGGCAAAAGCATTTTTAGAGGTCGGATAAGTGAATTACAGTGGTTGGCAAAGTCATTACAATTGTTGGGCAAAGTCATTTTGAGGTTCGGATAAGTGATTAACAGTGGTTGGCAAAGTCATTACAATTGTTGGGCAAAGTCATTTTAGAGGTCGGATAAGTGATTAACAGTGGTTGGCAAAGTCATTACAATTGTTGGGCAAAGTCATTTTAGAGTCGGATAAGTGATTAACAGTGGTTGGCAAAGTCATTACAATTTTGGGCAAAGTCATTTTAGGTCGGATAAGTGATTAACAGTGGTTGGCAAAGTCATTACAATTGGGGCAAAGTCATTTTAGAGTCGGATAAGTGAAACAGTGGTTGGCAAAGTCATTACAATTGTTGGGCAAAGTCATTTTAGAGTCGGATAAGTGATTAACAGTGGTTGGCAAAGTCATTACAATTGTGGGCAAAGTCATTTTAGAGTCGGATAAGTGTAACAGTGGTTGGCAAAGTCATTACAATTGTTGGGCAAAGTCATTTTTAGAGTCGGATAAGTGATTAACAGTGGTTGCAAAGTCATTACAATTGTTGGGCAAAGTCATTTTTAGAGGTCGGATAAGTGATACAGTGGTTGGCAAAGTCATTACAATTGTTGGCAAAGTCATTTCTAGAATCGGATAAGTGATTAACAGTGGTTGGCAAAGTCATTACAATTGTTGGGCAAAGTCATTTTTAGAGGTCGGATAAGTGATTAACAGTGGTTGGCAAGTCATTACAATTGTTGGGCAAAGTCATTTTAGAGGTCGGATAAGTGATTAACAGTGGTTGGCAAAGTCATTACAATGTTGGGCAAAGTCATTTTTAGAGTCGGATAAGTGATTAACAGTGGTTGGCAAAGTCATTACAATTGTGGGCAAAGTCATTTTTAGAGGTCGGATAAGTGATTAACAGTGGTTGGCAAAGTCATTACAATTGTTGGGCAAAGTCATTTTAGATCGGATAAGTGAGTGATAACAGTGGTTGGCAAAGTCATTACAATTGTTGGGCAAAGTCATTTTTAGAGGTCGGATAAGTGATTAACAGTGGTTGGCAAAGTCATTACAATTTGGGCAAAGTCATTTTAGAGGTCGGATAAGTGATTAACAGTGGTTGGCAAAGTCATTACAATTGTGGGCAAAGTCATTTTAGAGTCGGATAAGTGATTACAGTGGTTGGCAAAGTCATTACAATTGTGGGCAAAGTCATTTTTAGAGGTCGGATAAGTTAACAGTGGTTGGCAAAGTCATTACAATTGTTGGGCAAAGTCATTTTAGAGTCGGATAAGTGATTAACAGTGGTTGGAAAGTCATTACAATTGTTGGGCAAAGTCTTTTTAGAGTCGGATAAGTGATTAACAGTGGTTGGCAAAGTCATTACAATTGTGGGCAAAGTCATTTTTAGAGGTCGGATAAGTGATTAACAGTGGTTGGCAAAGTCATTACAATTGTTGGGCAAAGTCATTTTAGAGGTCGGATAAGTGATTAACAGTGGTTGGCAAAGTCATTACAATTTTGGGCAAAGTCATTTTAGGTCGGATAAGTGATTAACAGTGGTTGGCAAAGTCATTACAATTGTTGGGCAAAGTCATTTTAGGTCGGATAAGTGTTAACAGTGGTTGGCAAGTCATTACAATTGGGCAAAGTCATTTAGGCGGAAATTTTGGGCAAATTTTTAGAGTCGGATAAGTGATTACAGTGGTTGGCAAAGTCATTACAATTGTTGGGCAAAGTCATTTTTAGAGGTCGGATAAGTGATTAACAGTGGTTGGCAAAGTCATTACAATTTTGGGCAAAGTCATTTTTAGAGTCGGATAAGTGATTAACAGTGGTTGGCAAAGTCATTACATTGTTGGGCAAAGTCATTTTTAGAGGTCGGATAAGTGATTAACAGTGGTTGGCAAAGTCATTACAATTTTGGGCAAAGTCATTTTTAGGTCGGATAAGTGATTACAGTGGTTGGCAAAGTCATTACAATTGTTGGGCAAAGTCATTTTAGAATCGGAAGTGATTAACAGTGGTTGGCAAAGTCATTACAATTGTTGGGCAAAGTCATTTTTAGAGGTCGGATAAGTGATTAACAGTGGTTGGCAAAGTCATTACAATTGTTGGGCAAAGTCATTTTTAGAATTCGGATAAGTGATTAACAGTGGTTGGCAAAGTCATTACAATTGTTGGGCAAAGTCATTTTTAGAGGTCGGATAAGTGATTAACAGTGGTTGGCAAAGTCATTACAATTGTTGGGCAAAGTAATTTTTTAGAGGTCGGATAAGTGATTACAGTGGTTGGCAAAGTCATTACAATTGTTGGGCAAAGTCATTTTAGAGTCGGATAAGTGATTAACAGTGGTTGGCAAAGTCATTACAATTGGGCAAAGTCATTTTAGAGGTCGGATAAGTGATTACAGTGGTTGGCAAAGTCATTACAATTGTTGGGCAAAGTCATTTTTAGATTGGATAAGTGATTAACAGTGGTGGCAAAGTCATTACAATTTTGGGCAAAGTCATTTTAGGATCGGATAAGTGATTAACAGTGGTTGGCAAAGTCATTACAATTGTTGGGCAAAGTCATTTTTAGAGGTCGGATAAGTGATTAACAGTGGTGGCAAAGTCATTACAATTGTTGGGCAAAGTCATTTTAGAGGTCGGATAAGTGATTAACAGTGGTTGGCAAAGTCATTACAATTGTTGGGCAAGTCATTTTAGAGTCGGATAAGTGATTAACAGTGGTTGGCAAAGTCATTACAATTGTTGGGCAAAGTCATTTTTAGAGGTCGGATAAGTGATTAACAGTGGTTGGCAAAGTCATTACAATTGTTGGGCAAAGTCATTTTAGAGGTCGGATAAGTGATTAACAGTGGTTGGCAAAGTCATTACAATTTTGGGCAAAGTATTTTTAGAGGTCGGATAAGTGATTAACAGTGGTTGGCAAAGTCATTACAATTGGGGCAAAGTCATTTTAGAGGTCGGATAAGTGATTAACAGTGGTTGGCAAAGTCATTACAATTGTGGGCAAAGTCATTTTAGAGTCGGATAAGTGATTAACAGTGGTTGGCAAAGTCATTACAATTGTTGGGCAAAGTCATTTTTAGAGTCGGATAAGTGATTAACAGGGTTGGCAAAGTCATTACAATTGTTGGCAAAGTCATTTTAGAGATCGGATAAGTGATTAACAGTGGTTGGCAAATTCATTCAATTGTTGGGCAAAGTCATTTTAGAGGTCGGATAAGTGATTAACAGTGGTTGGCAAAGTCATTACAATTGTTGGGCAAAGTCATTTTTAGTCGGATAAGTGATTAACAGTGGTTGGCAAAGTCATTACAATTGTTGGGCAAAGTCATTTTAGAGGTCGGATAAGTGATTAACAGGGTTGGCAAAGTCATTACAATTTTTGGGCAAAGTCATTTTAGATTCGGATAAGTGATTAACAGTGGTTGGCAAAGTCATTACAATTGTTGGGCAAGTCATTTTGAGGTCGGATAAGTGATTACAGTGGTTGGCAAAGTCATTACAATTGTTGGGCAAAGTCATTTTTAGAGTTGGGTAAGTTATTAACAGTGGTTGGCAAAGTCATTACAATTGTGGGCAAAGTCATTTTTAGAGTCGGATAAGTGATTAACAGTGGTTGGCAAAGTCATTACAATTGTTGGGCAAAGTCATTTTTAGAGTCGGATAAGTGATTAACAGTGGTTGGCAAAGTCATTACATTGTTGGGCAAAGTCATTTTTAGAATTCGGATAAGTGATTAACAGTGGTTGGCAAAGTCATTACAATTGTTGGGCAAAGTCATTTTTAGAGGTCGGATAAGTGATTAACAGTGGTTGGCAAAGTCATTACAATTTTTGGGCAAAGTAATTTTTAGAGGTCGGATAAGTGAATTACAGTGGTTGGCAAACTCATTACAATTGTTGGGCAAAGTCATTTTAGAGGTCGGATAAGGATTAACAGTGGTTGGCAAAGTCATTACAATTGTTGGGCAAAGTCATTTTTAGAGTCGGATAAGTGATTAACAGTGGTTGGCAAAGTCATTACAATTGTTGGGCAAAGTCATTCTAGAGATCGGATAAGTGATTTAACAGTGGGTTGGCAAAGTACAATTTTGGGCAAAGTCATTTTAGAGATCGGATAAGTGATTAACAGTGGTTGGCAAAGTCATTACAATTGTTGGGCAAAGTCATTTTTAGAGGTCGGATAAGTGATTAACAGGGTTGGCAAAGTCATTACAATTGTTGGGCAAAGTCATTTTTAGAGGTCGGATAAGTGATTACAGTGGTTGGCAAAGTCATTACAATTTTGGGCAAAGTCATTTTAGAGTCGGATAAGGATTAACAGTGGTTGGCAAAGTCATTACAATTGTTGGGCAAAGTCATTTTAGAGGTCGGAAAGTGATTACAGTGGTTGGCAAAGTCATTACAATTGTTGGGCAAAGTCATTTTTAGAATTCGGATAAGTGATTAACAGTGGTTGGCAAAGTCATTACAATTGTTGGGCAAAGTCATTTTTAGTGGTCGGATAAGTGATTAACAGTGGTTGGCAAAGTCATTACAATTTTGGGCAAAAATTTTTAGAGGTCGGATAAGTGATTACAGTGTTGGCAAAGTCATTACATTGTTGGGCAAAGTCATTTTAGAGGTCGGATAAGTGATTAACAGTGGTTGGCAAAGTCATTACAATTGTTGGGCAAAGTCATTTTTAGAGGTCGGATAAGTGATTAACAGTGGTTGGCAAAGTCATTACAATTGTTGGGCAAAGTCATTTTAGAGTCGGATAAGTGATTAACAGAGGTTGGCAAAGTCATTACAATTGTTGGGCAAAGTCATTTTAGAGATCGGATAAGTGATTAACAGTGGTTGGCAAAGTCATTCCAATTGTTGGGCAAAGTCATTTTTAGAGTTCGGATAAGTGATTAACAGTGGTTGGCAAAGTCATTACAATTGTTGGGCAAGTCATTTTTAGATTCGGATAAGTGATTAACAGTGGTTGGCAAAGTCATTACAATTGTTGGGCAAAGTCATTTTAGAGGTCGGATAAGTGATTAACAGTGGTTGGCAAAGTCATTACAATTTTGGGCAAAGTCATTTTAGAGGTCGGATAAGTGATTACAGTGGTTGGCAAATCATTACAATTGTTGGGCAAAGTCATTTTAGAGGTCGGATAAGTGATTAACAGTGGTTGGCAAAGTCATTACAATTGTTGGGCAAAGTCATTTAGATCGGATAAGTGATTAACAGTGGTTGCAAAGTCATTACAATTGTTGGGCAAAGTTTTTTAGAGTTCGGATAAGTGATTAACAGTGGTTGGCAAAGTCATTACATTGTGTTGGCAAATCATTTTTGAGGTCGGATAGTGATTAACAGTGGTTGGCAAAGTCATTACAATTGTTGGGCAAAGTCATTTTTAGAATCGGATAAGTGATTAACAGTGGTTGGCAAAGTCATTACAATTGTTGGGCAAAGTCATTTTTAGAGGTCGGATAAGTGATTAACAGTGGTTGGCAAAGTCATTACAATTTTGGGCAAAGTCATTTTTAGAGGTCGGATAAGTGATTACAGTGGTTGGCAAAGTCATTACAATTGTTGGGCAAAGTCATTTTAGAGTCGGATAAGTGATTAACAGTGGTTGGCAAAGTCATTACAATTGTGGGCAAAGTCATTTTAGAGTCGGATAAGTGATTAACAGTGGTTGGCAAAGTCATTACAATTGTTGGGCAAAGTCATTTCTAGAGGATCGGATAAGTGATTAACAGTGGTTGGCCAAGTCATTACAATTTTTGGGCAAAGTCATTTCTAGAGATCGGATAAGTGATTAACAGTGGTTAGCAAAAGTCATTACATATTGGGGCAAAGTCATTTTAGAGGTCGGATAAGTGAATACAGTGGTTGGCAAAGTCATTACACTTGTTGGGCAAAGTCATTTTTAGAGGTGGATAAGTGGATTAACAGTGGTGGCAAAGTCATTACAATTTTGGGCAAAAGTCATTTTTAGAGTTCCGGATAAGTGATTAACAGTGGTTGGCAAAAGTTCATTACAATGTGGCAAAGTCACTTTTTAGAGGTTCGGATAAGTGATTTACAGTGGTTGGCAAAGTCATTACAATTGTTGGGCACAAGTCATTTTTTAGACTTCGGATAAGTGATTAACCGTGGTGGCAAAGTCATTACAATTGTTGGGCAAAGTCATTTTTAGTGGTCGGATAAGTGATTAACAGTGGTTGGCAAAGTCATTACACTTTTTTTGGGCAAAGTAATTTTTAGAGGTCGGATAAGTGAATTACAGTGTTGGCAAAACTCATTACAATTGTTGGGCAAAGTCAATTTTAGAGGTCGGATAAGTGATTAACAGTGGTTGGCAAAGTCATTACAATTGTTGGGCAAAGTCATTTTTAGAGGTCGGATAAGTGATTAACAGTGTTGGCAAAGTCATTACAATTGTTGGGCAAAGTCATTTTTAGAGTTCGGATAAGTGATTAACAGAGGTTGGCAAAGTCATTACAATTGTTGGGCAAAGTCATTTCTAGAGATCGGATAAGTGATTAACAGTGGTTAGCAAATTCATTCCAATTGGTGGGCAAAGTCATTTTTAGAGTTCGGATAAGTGATTAACAGTGGTTGGCAAAGTCATTACAATTGTTGGGCACAGTCATTTTTAGAATTCGGATAAGTGATTAACAGTGGTTGGCAAAGTCATTACAATTGTTGGGCAAAGTCATTTTTAGAGGTCGGATAAGTGATTAACAGTGGTTGGCAAAGTCATTACAATTTTTGGGCAAAGTAATTTTTAGAATTCGGATAAGTGATTAACAGTGGTTGGCAAAGTCATTACAATTGTTGGGCAAAGTCATTTTTTGAGTTCGGATAAGTGATTTACAGTGGTTGGCAAAATCATTACAATTGTTGGGCAAAGTCATTTTTAGAGTTCGGGTAAGTTATTAACAGTGGTTGCCAAAGTCATTACAATTG
Organism: Brachionus asplanchnoidis; assembly: GCA_025491095.1. Classification (NCBI taxonomy): domain Eukaryota; kingdom Metazoa; phylum Rotifera; class Eurotatoria; order Ploima; family Brachionidae; genus Brachionus; species Brachionus asplanchnoidis. The sequence continues at coordinate 8,690 of JAILYF010000127.1, forward strand.
TTGGGCAAAGTCATTTTTTGAGTTCGGATAAGTGATTTACAGTGGTTGGCAAAATCATTTCAATTGTTGGGCAAAGTCATTTTTAGAGGTCGGATAAGTGATTAACAGTGGTTGGCAAAGTCATTACAATTGTTGGGCACAGTCATTTTTAGAATTCGGATAAGTGATTTAACAGTGGTTGGCAAAGTCATTACAATTGTGGGCAAAGTCATTTTTAGAGGTCGGATAAGTGATTAACAGTGGTTGGCAAAGTCATTACAATTTTTGGGCAAAGTAATTTTTAGAGGTCGGATAAGTGAATTACAGTGGTTGGCAAACTCATTACAATTGTTGGGCAAAGTCAATTTTAGAGGTCGGATAAGTGATTAACAGTGGTTGGCAAAAGTCATTACAATTGTTGGGCAAAGTCATTTTTAGAGGTCGGATAAGTGATTAACAGTGGTTGGCAAGTCATTACAATTGTTGGGCAAAGTCATTTCTAGAGATTGGATAAGTGATTTACAGTGGTTGGGAAAGTCATTACAATTTTGGGCAAAGTCATTTCTAGAGATCGGATAAGTGATTAACAGTGGTTAGCAAAGTCATTACAATTGTTGGGCAAAGTCATTTTTAGAGGTCGGATAAGTGAATTACAGTGGTTGGCAAAGTCATTACAATTGTTGGGCAAAGTCATTTTTAGAGGTCGGATAAGTGATTAACAGTGGTTGGCAAGGTCATTACAATTTTTGGGCAAAGTCATTTTTAGAGTCCGGATAAGTGATTAACAGTGGTTGGCAAAGTCATTACAATTGTTGGGCAAAGTCATTTTTTAGAGGTCGGATAAGTGATTTACAGTGGTTGGCAAAGTCATTACAATTGTTGGGCACAGTCATTTTTAGAATTCGGATAAGTGATTAACAGTGGTTGGCAAAGTCATTACAATGTTGGGCAAAGTCATTTTTAGTGGTCGGATAAGTGATTAACAGTGGTTGGCAAAGTCATTACAATTTTTGGGCAAAGTAATTTTTAGAGGTCGGATAAGTGAATTACAGTTGTTGGCAAAACTCATTACAATTGTTGGGCAAAGTCAATTTTAGAGGTCGGATAAGTGATTAACAGTGGTTGGCAAAGTCATTACAATTGTTGGGCAAAGTCATTTTTAGAGGTCGGATAAGTGATTAACAGTGGTTGGCAAAGTCATTACAATTGTTGGGCAAAGTCATTTTTAGAGTTCGATAAGTGATTAACAGAGGTTGGCAAAGTCATTACAATTGTTGGGCAAAGTCATTTCTAGAGATCGGATAAGTGATTAACAGTGGTTAGCAAATTCATTCCAATTGGTGGGCAAAGTCATTTTTAGAGTTCGGATAAGTGATTAACAGTGGTTGGCAAAGTCATTACAATTGTTGGGCACAGTCATTTTAGAATTCGGATAAGTGATTAACAGTGGTTGGCAAAGTCATTACAATTGTTGGGCAAAGTCATTTTTAGAGGGTCGGATAAGTGATTAACAGTGGTTGGCAAAGTCATTACAATTTTGGGCAAAGTAATTTTTAGAGGTCGGATAAGTGAATTACAGTGGTTGGCAAACTCATTACAATTGTTGGGCAAAGTCAATTTTAGAGGTCGGATAAGTGATTAACAGTGGTTGGCAAAGTCATTACAATTGTTGGGCAAAGTCATTTCAAGAAATCGGATAAGTGAATTAACAGTGGTTGACAAAGTCATTACAATTGTTGGGCAAAGTTTTTTTTAGAGTTCGGATAAGTGATTAACAGTGATTGGCAAAGTCATTACATTTGTTGAGCAAAATAATTTTTTGAGGTCAGATTAGTGATTAACAGTGGTTGGCAAAGTCATTACAATTGTTGGGCAAAGTCATTTTTTAGAGGTCGGATAGGCGAATTACAATGGTTGGCAAGTCATTACAATTGTTGGGCAAAGTCATTTTTAGAGGTCGGATAAGTGATTAACAGTGGTTGGCAAATTCATTACAATTGTTGGGCACAGTCATTTTTAGAATTCGGATAAGTGATTAACAGTGGTTGGCAAAGTCATTACAATTGTTGGGCAAAGTCATTTTTAGAGGTCGGATGAGTGATTAACAGTGGTTGGCAAAGTCATTACAATTTTTGGGCAAAGTAATTTTTAGAGGTCGGATAGTTGAATTACAGTTGTTGGCAAACTCATTACAATTGTTGGGCAAAGTCAATTTTAGAGGTCGGATAAGTGATTAACAGTGGTTGGCAAAGTCATTACAATTGTTGGGCAAAGTCATTTTTAGAGGTCGGATAAGTGATTAACAGTGGTTGGCAAAAGTCATTACAATTGTTGGGCAAAGTCATTTTTAGAGTTCGGATAAGTGATTAACAGAGGTTGGCAAAGTCATTACAATTGTTGGGCAAAGTCATTTCTAGAGATCGGATAAGTGATTAACAGTGGTTAGCAAATTCATTCCAATTGTTGGGCAAAGTCATTTTTAGAGTTCGGATAAGTGATTAACAGTGATTGGCAAAGTCATTACATTTGTTGAGCAAAATAATTTTTTGAGGTCATTAGTGATTAACAGTGGTTGGCAAAGTCATTACAATTGTTGGGCAAAGTCATTTTTAGAGGTCGGATAGGTGAATTACAATGGTTGGCAAAGTCATTACAATTGTTGGGCAAAATCATTTCTAGAGATCGGTTAAGTGATTAACAGTGGTTGGCAAATTCATTACAATTGTTGGGCAAAGTCATTTTTAGAGTTCGGATAAGTGATAAACATTGGTTGGCAAAGTCATTACATTTGTTGGGCAAAATCATTTCAAGAAATCGGATAAGTGATTAACAGTGGTTGACAAAGTCATTACAATTGTTGGGCAAAGTTTTTTTAGAGATCGGATAAGTTATTAACAGTGGTTGGCAAGTCATTTCAATTGTTGAGCAAATTCATTTTTAGAGGTCGGATAAGTGATTAACAGTGGTTGGCAAAGTCATTTTTAGAGGTCGGATAAGTGATTTACAGTGGTTGGCAAAGTCATTACAATTGTTGGGCACAGTCATTTCTAGAGATCGGATAAGTGATTAACAGTGGTTAGCAAATTCATTCCGATTGTTGGGCAAAGTCATTTCTAGAGATCGGATAAGTGATTAACAGTGGTTAGCAAATTCATTCCAATTGTTGGGCAAAGTCATTTTTAGAGTTCGGATAAGTGATTAACAGTGATTGGCAAAGTCATTACATTTGTTGAGCAAAATAATTTTTGAGGTCGGATTAGTGATTAACAGTGGTTGGCAAAGTCATTACAATTGTTGGGCAAAGTCATTTTTAGAGGTCGGATAGGTGAATTACAATGGTTGGCAAAGTCATTACAATTGTTGGGCAAAATCATTTCTAGAGATCGGTTAAGTGATTAACAGTGGTTGGCAAATTCATTACAATTGTTGGGCAAAGTCATTTTTAGAGTTCGGATAAGTGATAAACATTGGTTGGCAAAGTCATTACATTTGTTGGGCAAAATCATTTCAAGAAATCGGATAAGTGATTAACAGTGGTTGACAAAGTCATTACAATTGTTAGGCAAAGTTTTTTTTAGAGTTCGGATAAGTGATTAACAGTGATTGGCAAAGTCATTACATTTGTTGAGCAAAATATTTTTTGAGGTCAGATTAGTGATTAACAGTGGTTGGCAAAGTCATTACAATTGTTGGGCAAAGTCATTTTTAGAGGTCGGATAGGCGAATTACAATGGTTGGCAAAGTCATTACAATTGTTGGGCAAAATCATTTCTAGAGATCGGTTAAGTGATAACAGTGGTTGGCAAATTCATTACAATTGTTGGGCAAAGTCATTTTTAGAGTTCGGATAAGTGATAAACATTGGTTGGGCAAAATCATTTTTAGAGGTAGGATAAGTGATTGACAGTGGTTGGCAAAGTCATTACAATTGTTGAGCAAAGTCATTTTTAGAGTTCTGATAAGTGATTAACAGTGGTTGGCAAAGTCATTACATTTGTTGGGCAAAGTTTTTTTTAGAGATCGGATTAGTTATTAACAGTGGTTGGCAAAGTCATTTCAATTGTTGAGCAAATTCATTTTTAGGGGTCGGATAAGTGATTAACCAGTGGTTGGCAAAGTCATTACAATTGTTGGGCAAAGTCATTTTTAGAGGTCGGATAAGTGATTTACAGTGGTTGGCAAAGTCATTACAATTGTTGGGCACAGTCATTTCTAGAGATCGGATAAGTGATTAACAGTGGTTGGCAAAGTCATTACAATTGTTGGGCAAAGTCATTTTTAGAGTTCGGATAAGTGATTAACAGAGGTTGGCAAAGTCATTAAAATTGTTGGGCAAAGTCATTTCTAGAGATCGGATAAGTGATTAACAGTGGTTAGCAAATTCATTCCAATTGTTGGGCAAAGTCATTTTTAGAGTTCGGATAAGTGATTAACAGTGATTGGCAAAGTCATTACATTTGTTGAGCAAAATAATTTTTTGAGGTCGGATTAGTGATTAACAGTGGTTGGCAAAGTCATTACAATTGTTGGGCAAAATCATTTCTAGAGATCGGTTAAGTGATTAACAGTGGTTGGCAAAGTCATTTTTAGAGGTCGGATAAGTGATTTACAGTGGTTGGCAAAGTCATTACAATTGTTGGGCACAGTCATTTCTAGAGATCGGATAAGTGATTAACAGTGGTTAGCAAATTCATTCCGATTGTTGGGCAAAGTCATTTCTAGAGATCGGATAAGTGATTAACAGTGGTTAGCAAATTCATTCCAATTGTTGGGCAAAGTCATTTTTAGAGTTCGGATAAGTGATTAACAGTGATTGGCAAAGTCATTACATTTGTTGAGCAAAATAATTTTTTGAGGTCGGATTAGTGATTAACAGTGGTTGGCAAAGTCATTACAATTGTTGGGCAAAGTCATTTTTAGAGGTCGGATAGGTGAATTACAATGGTTGGCAAAGTCATTACAATTGTTGGGCAAAATCATTTCTAGAGATCGGTTAAGTGATTAACAGTGGTTGGCAAATTCATTACAATTGTTGGGCAAAGTCATTTTTAGAGTTCGGATAAGTGATAAACATTGGTTGGCAAAGTCATTACATTTGTTGGGCAAAATCATTTCAAGAAATCGGATAAGTGATTAACAGTGGTTGACAAAGTCATTACAATTGTTAGGCAAAGTTTTTTTTAGAGTTCGGATAAGTGATTAACAGTGATTGGCAAAGTCATTACATTTGTTGAGCAAATAATTTTTTGAGGTCAGATTAGTGATTAACAGTGGTTGGCAAAGTCATTACAATTGTTGGGCAAAGTCATTTTTAGAGGTCGGATAGGCGAATTACAATGGTTGGCAAAGTCATTACAATTGTTGGGCAAAATCATTTCTAGAGATCGGTTAAGTGATAACAGTGGTTGGCAAATTCATTACAATTGTTGGGCAAAGTCATTTTTAGAGTTCGGATAAGTGATAAACATTGGTTGGGCAAAATCATTTTTAGAGGTAGGATAAGTGATTGACAGTGGTTGGCAAAGTCATTACAATTGTTGAGCAAAGTCATTTTTAGAGTTCTGATAAGTGATTAACAGTGGTTGGCAAAGTCATTACATTTGTTGGGCAAAGTTTTTTTTAGAGATCGGATTAGTTATTAACAGTGGTTGGCAAAGTCATTTCAATTGTTGAGCAAATTCATTTTTAGGGGTCGGATAAGTGATTAACAGTGGTTGGCAAAGTCATTACAATTGTTGGGCAAAGTCATTTTTAGAGGTCGGATAAGTGATTTACAGTGGTTGGCAAAGTCATTACAATTGTTGGGCACAGTCATTTCTAGAGATCGGATAAGTGATTAACAGTGGTTGGCAAAGTCATTACAATTGTTGGGCAAAGTCATTTTAGAGTTCGGATAAGTGATTAACAGAGGTTGGCAAAGTCATTAAAATTGTTGGGCAAAGTCATTTCTAGAGATCGGATAAGTGATTAACAGTGGTTAGCAAATTCATTCCAATTGTTGGGCAAAGTCATTTTTAGAGTTCGGATAAGTGATTAACAGTGATTGGCAAAGTCATTACATTTGTTGAGCAAAATAATTTTTTGAGGTCGGATTAGTGATTAACAGTGGTTGGCAAAGTCATTACAATTGTTGGGCAAAATCATTTCTAGAGATCGGTTAAGTGATTAACAGTGGTTGGCAAATTCATTACAATTGTTGGGCAAAGTCATTTTAGAGTTCGGATAAGTGATAAACATTGGTTGGGCCAAAATCATTTTTAGAGGTAGGATAAGTGATTGACAGTGGTTGGCAAAGTCATTACAATTGTTAAGCAAAGTCATTTTTAGAGTTCTGATAAGTGATTAACAGTGGTTCGCAAAGTCATTACATTTGTTGGGCAAAGTTTTTTTTAGAGATCGGATAAGTTATTAACAGTGGTTGGCAAAGTCATTTCAATTGTTGAGCAAATTCATTTTTAGAGGTCGGATAAGTGATTAACAGTGGTTGGCAAAGTCATTACAATTGTTGGGCAAAGTCATTTTTAGAGGTCGGATAAGTGATTTACAGTGGTTGGCAAAGTCATTACAATTGTTGGGCACAGTCATTTCTAGAGTTCGGATAAGTGATTAACAGTGATTGGCAAAGTCATTACATTTGTTGAGCAAAATAATTTTTTGAGGTCGGATTAGTGATTAACAGTGGTTGGCAAAGTCATTACAATTGTTGGGCAAAATCATTTCTAGAGATCGGTTAAGTGATTAACAGTGGTTGGCAAATTCATTACAATTGTTGGGCAAAGTCATTTTTAGAGTTCGGATAAGTGATTAACAGTGGTTGGCAAGCTCATTACAATTGTTGGGCAAAGTCATTTTTATAGGTCTGATAAGTGATTAACAGTGGTTGGCAAAGTCATTACAATTGTTGGGCAAAGTCATTTCAAGAAATCGGATAAGTGATTAACAGTGGTTGACAAAGTCATTACAATTGTTGGGCAAAGTCATTTTTATAGGTCTGATAAGTGATTGACAATGGTTGGCAAATTCATTACAATTGTTGGGCAAAGTAATTTATAGAGTTCGGATAAGTGTTTAACAGTGGTTGGAAAAGTCATTACATTTGTTGGGCAAAATCATTTCTAGAGATCGGATAAGTGATTAACAGTGGTTGGCAAATTCATTACAATTGTTGGGCAAAGTCATTTTTAGAGTTCGGATAAGTGATTAACAGTGGTTGGCATAGTCATTACAATTGTTGGGCAAAGTCATTTCTAGACATCGGATAAGTGATTAACAGTGGTTGGCAAAGTCATTACAATTGTTGGGCAAAGTAATTTTTAGAGTCCGGATAAGTGATTAACATTGGTTGGCAAAGTCATTACAATTGTTGGGCAAAGTCATTTTTAGAGGTCGGATAAGTGATTAACAGTGGTTGGCAAAGTCATTACAATTTTTGGGCAAAGTCATTTTTAGAGTCCGGATAAGTGATTAACAGTGGTTGGCAAAGTCATTACAATTGTTGGGCACAGTCATTTTTAGAATTCGGATAAGTGATTAACAGTGGTTGGCAAAGTCATTACAATTGTTGAGCAAAGTCATTTTTAGAGGTCGGATAAGTGATTAACAGTGGTTGGCAAAGTCATTACAATTTTGGGCAAAGTAATTTTTAGAAGTCGGATAAGTGAATTACAGTGGTTGGCAAACTCATTACAATTGTTGGGCAAAGTCAATTTTAGAGGTCGGATAAGTGATTAACAGTGGTTGGCAAAGTCATTACAATTGTTGGGCAAAGTCGGTTTTTGGAGGTCGGATAAGTGATTAACAGTGGTTGGCAAAGTCATTGCAATTGTTGGGCAAAGTCATTTCTAGAGATTGGATAAGTGATTAACAGTGGTTGGGTAAGTCATTACAATTTTTGGGCAAAGTCATTTTTAGAGTCCGGATAAGTGATTAACAGTGGTTGGCAAAGTCATTACAATTGTTGGGCAAAGTCATTTCTAGAGATTGGATAAGTGATTAACAGTGGTTGGGTAAGTCATTACAATTGTTGGGCAAAGTCATTTTTAGAGGTCGGATAAGTGATTAACAGTGGTTGGCAAAGTCATTACAATTTTTGGGCAAAGTCATTTTTAGTGTCCGGATAAGTGATTAACAGTGGTTGGCAAAGTCATTACAATTGTTGGGCAAAGTCATTTTTAGAGGTCGGATAAGTGATTTACAGTGGTTGGCAAAGTCATTACAATTGTTGGGCACAGTCATTTTTAGAATTCGGATAAGTGATTAACAGTGGTTGGCAAAGTCATTACAATTGTTGGGCAAAGTCATTTTTAGAGGTCGGATAAGTGATTAACAGTGGTTGGCAAAGTCATTACAATTTTTGGGCAAAGTAATTTTTAGAGGTCGGATAAGTGAATTACAGTGGTTGGCAAACTCATTACAATTGTTGGGCAAAGTCAATTTTAGTGGTCGGATAAGTGATTAACAGTGGTTGGCAAAGTCATTACAATTGTTGGGCAAAGTCGGTTTTTGGAGGTCGGATAAGTGATTAACAGTGGTTGGCAAAGTCATTACAATTGTTGGGCAAAGTCATTTCTAGAGATTGGATAAGTGATTAACAGTGGTTGGGTAAGTCATTACAATTTTTGGGCAAAGTCATTTTTAGAGTCCGGATAAGTGATTAACAGTGGTTGGCAAAGTCATTACATTTGTTGGGCAAAGTCATTTTTAGATGTCGGTTAAGTGTTTAACAGTGGTTGGCAAAGTCATTACAATTGTTGGGCAAAATCATTTCTAGAGATAGGATAAGTGATTAACAGTGGTTGGCAAATTCATTACAATTGTTGGGCAAAGTCATTTTTAGAGTTCGGATAAGTGATTAACAGTGGTTGGCATAGTCATTACAATTGTTGGGCAAAGTCAATTTTAGAGGTCGGATAAGTGATTAACAGTGGTTGGCAAAGTCATTACAATTGTTGGGCAAAGTCATTTTTAGAGGTCGGATAAGTGATTAACAGTGGTTGGCAAAGTCATTACAATTGTTGGGCAAAGTCATTTCTAGAGATTGGATAAGTGATTAACAGTGGTTGGGTAAGTCATTACAATTTTTGGGCAAAGTCATTTTTAGAGTCCGGATAAGTGATTAACAGTGGTTGGCAAAGTCATTACAATTGTTGGGCAAAGTCATTTTTAGATGTCGGTTAAGTGTTTAACAGTGGTTGGCAAAGTCATTACAATTGTTGGGCAAAATCATTTCTAGAGATAGGATAAGTGATTAACAGTGGTTGGCAAATTCATTACAATTGTTGGGCAAAGTCATTTTTAGAGTTCGGATAAGTGATTAACAGTGGTTGGCATAGTCATTACAATTGTTGGGCAAGTCATTTCTAGACGTCGGATAAGTGATTAACAGTGGTTGGCAAAGTCATTACAATTGTTGGGCAAAGTAATTTTTAGAGGTCGGATTAGTGAATTACAGTGGTTGGCAAAGTCATTACAATTGTTGGGCAAAGTCATTTTTAGAGGTCGGATAAGTGATTAACAGTGGTTGGCAAAGTCATTACAATTTTTGGGCAAAGTCATTTTTAGAGTCCGGATAAGTGATTAACAGTGGTTGGCAAAGTCATTACAATTGTTGGGCAAAGTCATTTTTAGAGTCCGGATAAGTGATTAACAGTGGTTGGCAAAGTCATTACAATTGTTGGGCAAAGTCATTTTTAGAGGTCGGATAAGTGATTAACAGTGGTTGGCAAAGTCATTACAATTGTTGGGCACAGTCATTTTTAGAATTCGGATAAGTGATTAACAGTGGTTGGCAAAGTCATTACAATTGTTGGGCAAAGTCATTTTTAGAGGTCGGATAAGTGATTAACAGTGGTTGGCAAAGTCATTACAATTTTTGGGCAAAGTAATTTTTAGTGGTCGGATAAGTGAATTACAGTGTTTGGCAAACTCATTACAATTGTTGGGCAAAGTCAATTTTAGAGGTCGGATAAGTGATTAACAGTGGTTGGCAAAGTCATTACAATTGTTGGGCAAAGTCATTTTTAGAGGTCGGATAAGTGATTAACAGTGGTTGGCAAAGTCATTACAATTGTTGGGCAAAGTCATTTCTAGAGATTGGATAAGTGATTAACAGTGGTTGGGAAAGTCATTACAATTTTTGGGCAAAGTCATTTCTAGAGATCGGATAAGTGATTAACAGTGGTTAGCAAAGTCATTACAATTGTTGGGCAAAGTAATTTTTAGAGGTCGGATAAGTGAATTTCAGTGGTTTGCAAAGTCATTACAATTGTTGGGAAAAGTCATTTTTAGAGGTCGGATAAGTGATTAACAGTGGTTAGCAAAGTCATTACAATTGTTGGGCAAAGTAATTTTTAGAGGTCGGATAAGTGAATTTCAGTGGTTTGCAAAGTCATTACAATTGTTGGGAAAAGTCATTTTTAGAGGTCGGATAAGTGATTTACAGTGGTTGGCAAAGTCATTACAATTGTTGGGCACAGTCATTTTTAGAATTCGGATAAGTGATTAACAGTGGTTGGCAAAGTCATTACAATTGTTTGGCAAAGTCATTTTTAGAGGTCAGATAAGTGATTAACAGTGGTTGGCAAAGTCATTACAATTTTTGGGCAAAGTAATTTTTAGAGGTCGGATAAGTGAATTACAGTGGTTGGCAAACTCATTTCAATTGTTGGGCAAAGTCAATTTTAGAGGTCGGATAAGTGATTAACAGTGGTTGGCAAAGTCATTACAATTGTTGGGCAAAGTCATTTTTAGAGGTCGGATAAGTGATTAACAGTGGTTGGCAAAGTCATTACAATTGTTGGGCAAAGTCATTTCTAGAGATTGGATAAGTGATTAACAGTGGTTGGGTAAGTCATTACAATTTTTGGGCAAAGTCATTTTTAGAGTCCGGATAAGTGATTAACAGTGGTTGGCAAAGTCATTACAATTGTTGGGCAAGTCATTTTTAGATGTCGGATAAGTGTTTAACAGTGGTTGGCAAAGTCATTACAATTGTTGGGCAAAGTCATTTTTAGAGTCCGGATAAGTGATTAACAGTGGTTGTCAAAGTCATTACAATTGTTGGGCAAAGTCATTTTTAGAGGTCGGATAAGTGATTTACAGTGGTTGGCAAAGTCATTACAATTGTTGGGCACAGTCATTTCTAGAGATCCGATAAGTGATTAACAGTGGTTGGCAAAGTCATTACAATTGTTGGGCAAAGTCATTTTTAGAGGTCGGATAAGTGATTAACAGTGGTTGGCAAAGTCATTACAATTTTTGGGCAAAGTCATTTTTAGAGTCCGGATAAGTGATTAACAGTGGTTAGCAAAGTCATTACAATTGTTGGGCAAAGTCATTTTTAGAGGTCGGATAAGTGATTAACAGTGGTTGGCAAAGTCATTACAATTGTTGGGCACAGTCATTTTTAGAATTCGGATAAGTGATTAACAGTGGTTGGCAAAGTCATTACAATTGTTGGGCAAAGTCATTTTTTGAGGTCGGATAAGTGATTAACAGTGGTTGGCAAAGTAATTACAATTGTTGGGCAAAGTCATTTTAGAGGTCGGATTAGTGATTAACAGTGGTTGGAAAAGTCATTACAATTTTTGGGCAAAGTCATTTCTAGAGATCGGACAAGTGATTAACAGTGGTTGGCAAAGTAATTACAATTGTTGGGCAAAGTCATTTTTAGAGGTCGGATTAGTGATTAACAGTGGTTGGCAAAGTCATTACAATTTTTGGGAAAAGTCATTTTTAGATGTCGGATAAGTGATTAACAGTGGTTGACAAAGTCATTACAATTGTTGAGCACAGTCATTTCTAGAGATCGGACAAGTGATTAACAGTGGTTGGCAAAGTAATTACAATTGTTGGGCAAAGTCATTTTTAGAGGTCGGATTAGTGATTAACAGTGGTTTGCAAAGTCATTACAATTTTTGGGAAAAGTCATTTTTAGAGGTCGGATAATTGATTAACAGTGGTTGGCAAAGTCATTACAATTTTTGGGGAAAGTCATTTTTAGAGTCCGGATAAGTGATTAACAGTGGTTGGCAAAGTCATTACATTTGTTGGGCAAAGTCATTTTTAGAGGTCGGATAAGTGACTAACAGTGGCTGGCAAAGTCATTACAATTGTTGGGCAAAGTAATTTTTAGAGGTCGGATTAGTGAATTACAGTGGTTGGCAAAGTCATTACAATTGTTGGGCACAGTCATTTCTAGAGGTCGGATTAGTGATTAACAGTGGTTGGCAAAGTCATTACAATTTTAGGGAAAAGTCATTTTTAGAGTCCGGATAAGTGATTAACAGTGGTTGGCAAAGTCATTACAATTGTTGGGCAAAGTCATTATTAGAGGTCGGATAAGTGATTAACAGTGGTTGGCAAAGTCATTACAATTGTTGGGCACAGTCATTTCTAGAGATCGGACAAGTGATTAACAGTGGTTGGCAAAGTCATTACAATTGTTGGGCAAAGTCATTTTTAGAGGTCGGATAAGTGATTAACAGTGGTTGGCAAAGTCATTACAATTGTTGGGAAAAGTCATTTTTAGAGTTCGGATAAGTGAATTACAATGGTTGGCAAAGTCATTACAATTGTCGGGCAAAGTCATTTTTAGAGATCGGATAAGTGATTAACAGTGGTTGGCAAAGTCATTTCAATTGTTGGGCAAAGTCATTTTTAGAGGTCGGATAAGTGTTTAACAGTGGTTGGCAAAGTCATTACAATTGTTGGGCAAAGTCATTTTTAGAGTCCGGATAAGTGATTAACAGTGGTTGTCAAAGTCATTACAATTGTTGGGCAAAGTCATTTTTAGAGGTCGGATAAGTGATTTACAGTGGTTGGCAAAGTCATTACAATTGTTGGGCACAGTCATTTCTAGAGATCCGATAAGTGATTAACAGTGGTTGGCAAAGTCATTACAATTGTTGGGCAAAGTCATTTTTAGAGGTCGGATAAGTGATTAACAGTGGTTGGCAAAGTCATTACAATTTTTGGGCAAAGTCATTTTTAGAGTCCGGATAAGTGATTAACAGTGGTTGGCAAAGTCATTACAATTGTTGGGCAAAGTCATTTTTAGAGGTCGGATAAGTGATTAACAGTGGTTGGCAAAGTCATTACAATTGTTGGACACAGTCATTTTTAGAATTCGGATAAGTGATTAACAGTGGTTGGCAAAGTCATTACAATTGTTGGGAAAAGTCATTTTTAGAGTTCGGATAAGTGATTAACAGTGGTTGGCAAAGTAATTACAATTGTTGGGCAAAGTCATTTTTAGAGGTCGGATTAGTGATTAACAGTGGTTGGAAAAGTCATTACAATTTTTGGGCAAAGTCATTTCTAGAGATCGGACAAGTGATTAACAGTGGTTGGCAAAGTAATTACAATTGTTGGGCAAAGTCATTTTTAGAGGTCGGATTAGTGATTAACAGTGGTTGGCAAAGTCATTACAATTTTTGGGAAAAGTCATTTTTAGAGGTCGGATAATTGATTAACAGTGGTTGGCAAAGTCATTACAATTTTTGGGCAAAGTCATTTTTAGAGTCCGGATAAGTGATTAACAGTGGTTGGCAAAGTCATTACATTTGTTGGGCAAAGTCATTTTTAGAGGTCGGATAAGTGATTAACAGTGGTTGGCAAAGTCATTTCAATTGTTGGGCAAAGTCATTTTTAGAGGTGGGATAAGTGATTAACAGTGGTTGGCAAAGTCATTACAATTGTTGGGCACAGTCATTTCTAGAGATCGGACAAGTGATTAACATTGGTTGGCAAAGTTATTACAATTGTTGGGCAAAGTCATTTTTAGAGGTCGGATTAGTGATTAACAGTGGTTGGCAAAGTCATTACAATTTTTGGGAAAAGTCATTTTTAGAGTCCGGATAAGTGATTAACAGTGGTTGGCAAAGTCATTACAATTGTTGGGCAAAGTCATTATTAGAGGTCGGATAAGTGATTAACAGTGGTTGGCAAAGTCATTACAATTGTTGGGCACAGTCATTTCTAGAGATCGGACAAGTGATTAACAGTGGTTGGCAAAGTCATTACAATTGTTGGGCAAAGTCATTTTTAGAGGTCGGATAAGTGATTAACAGTGGTTGGCAAAGTCATTACAATTGTTGGGAAAAGTCATTTTTAGAGTTCGGATAAGTGAATTACAATGGTTGGCAAAGTCATTACAATTGTCGGGCAAAGCCATTTTTAGAGATCGGATAAGTGATTAACAGTGGTTGGCAAAGTCATTTCAATTGTTGGGCAAAGTCATTTTTAGAGGTCGGATAAGTGATTAACAGTGGTTGGCAAAGTCATTACAATTTTTGGGAAAAGTCATTTTTAGAGTCCGGATAAGTGATTAACAGTGGTTGTCAAAGTCATTACAATTGTTGGGCAAAGTAATTTTTAGAGTTCGGATTATTTATTTACAGTGGTTGGCAAAGTCATTTCTATTGTTGGGCAAAGTCATTTTTAGAGGTCGGATAAGTGATTAACAGTGTGTGTCAAAGTCATTACAATTTTTAAGGAAAGTCATTTTTAGAGTCCGGATAAGTGATTAATAGTGGTTGGCAAGGTCATTAAAATTGTTGGGCAAAGTCATTTTTAGAGTTCGGATAAGTTATTAACAGTGTGTGTCAAAGTCATTACAATTTTTAAGGAAAGTCATTTTTAGAGTCCGGATAAGTGATTTATAGTGGTTGGCAAGGTCATTAAAATTGTTGGGCAAAGTCATTTTTAGAGTTCGGATAAGTGATTAACAGTGGTTGGCAAAGTCATTACAATTGTTGGGCAAAGTCATTTTCAGAGGTCGGATAAGTGATTAACAGTGGTTGGCAAAGTCATTACAATTGTTGGGCAAAGTCATTTTTAGAGTTCGGATAAGTTTTTAACAGTGGTTGGCAAAGTCATTACAATTGTTTGGCAAAGTCATTTTTATAGTTCGGATAAGTGATTAACAGTTGTTGGCAAAGTCATTATAATTGTTGGCCAAAGTCATTTCTAGAGATCGGATAGGTGATTAATAGAGGTTGGCAAAGTCATTACAATTGTTGGGCAAAGTCATTACAATTGCTGGGCAAAGTCATTTTTAGAGTTCGGATAATTTATTAACAGTGGTTGGCAAAGTCATTTTTATTGTTGGGCAAAGTCATTTTTAGAGGTCGGATAAGTTATTAACAGTGGTTTGCAAAGTCATTACAATTGTTGGGCAAAGTCATTTTTAGAGTTCGGATAAGTTATTAACAGTGGTTTGCAAAGTCATTACAATTGTTGGGCAAAGTCATTTTTAGAGTTCGGATAAGTGATTAACAGTGGTTGGCAAAGTCATTACAATTGTTGGGCAAAGTCATTTTCAGAGGTCGGATAAGTGATTAACAGTGGTTGGCAAAGTCATTAAAATTGTTGGGCAAAGTCATTTTCAGAGGTCGGATAAGTGATTAACAGTGGTTGGCAAAGTCATTACAATTGTTGGGCAAAGTCATTTTTAGAGTTCGGATAAGTTTTTAACAGTGGTTGGCAAAGTCATTACAATTGTTGGGCAAAGTCATTTTCAGAGGTCGGATAAGTGATTAACAGTGTGTGTCAAAGTCATTACAATTTTTAAGGAAAGTCATTTTTAGAGTCCGGATAAGTGATTAATAGTGGTTGGCAAGTTCATTAAAATTGTTGGGCAAAGTCATTTTTAGAGTTCGGATAAGTTATTAACAGTGGTTTGCAAAGTCATTACAATTGTTGGGCAAAGTCATTTTTAGAGTTCGGATAAGTGATTAACAGTGGTTGGCAAAGTCATTACAATTGTTGGGCAAAGTCATTTTCAGAGGTCGGATAAGTGATTAACAGTGGTTGGCAAAGTCATTACAATTGTTGGGCAAAGTCATTTTTAGAGTTCGGATAAGTTTTTAACAGTGGTTGGCAAAGTCATTACAATTGTTGGGCAAAGTCATTTTTATAGTTCGGATAAGTGATTAACAGTTGTTGGCAAAGTCATTATAATTGTTGGCCAAAGTCATTTCTAGAGATCGAAAAGGTGATTAATAGAGGTTGGCAAAGTCATTACAATTGTTGGGCAAAGTCATTACAATTGTTGGGCAAAGTCATTTTTAGAGTTCGGATAATTTATTAACAGTGGTTGGCAAAGTCATTTCTATTGTTGGGCAAAGTCATTTTTAGAGGTCGGATAAGTTATTAACAGTGGTTTGCAAAGTCATTACAATTGTTGGGCAAAGTCATTTTTAGAGTTCGGATAAGTTATTAACAGTGGTTTGCAAAGTCATTACAATTGTTGGGCAAAGTCATTTTTAGAGTTCGGATAAGTGATTAACAGTGGTTGGCAAAGTCATTACAATTGTTGGGCAAAGTCATTTTTATAGTTCGTATAAGTGATTAACAGTTGTTGGCAAAGTCATTATAATTGTTGGCCAAAGTCATTTCTAGAGATCGGATAGGTGATTAACAGAGGTTGGCAAAGTCATTACAATTGTTGGGCAAAGTCATTTTTATAGTTCGGATAAGTGATTAACAGTTGTCGGCAAAGTCAGTACAATTGTTGGGCAAAGTCATTTCTAGAGATCGGATAGGTGATTAATAGAGGTTGGCAAAGTCATTACAATTGTTGGGCAAAGTCATTTTTAGAGTTCGGATAATTTATTAACAGTGGTTGGCAAAGTCATTTCTATTGTTGGGCAAAGTCATTTTTAGAGGTCGGATAAGTTATTAACAGTGGTTGCAAAGTCATTACAATTGTTGGGCAAAGTCATTTTTAGAGTTCGGATAAGTTATTAACAGTGGTTTGCAAAGTCATTACAATTGTTGGGCAAAGTCATTTTTAGAGTTCGGATAAGTGATTAACAGTGGTTGGCAAAGTCATTACAATTGTTGGGCAAAGTCATTTTCAGAGGTCGGATAAGTGATTAACAGTGGTTGGCAAAGTCATTACAATTGTTGGGCAAAGTCATTTTTAGAGTTCGGATAAGTTTTAACAGTGGTTGGCGAAGTCATTACAATTGTTGGGCAAAGTCATTTTTATAGTTCGGATAAGTGATTAACAGTTGTCGGCAAAGTCAGTACAATTGTTGGGCAAAGTCATTTCTAGAGATCGGATAGGTGATTAATAGAGGTTGGCAAAGTCATTACAATTGTTGGGCAAAGTCATTTTTAGAGTTCGGATAATTTATTAACAGTGGTTGGCAAAGTCATTTCTATTGTTGGGCAAAGTCATTTTTAGAGGTCGGATAAGTTATTAACAGTGGTTTGCAAAGTCATTACAATTGTTGGGCAAAGTCATTTTTAGAGTTCGGATAAGTTATTAACAGTGGTTTGCAAAGTCATTACAATTGTTGGGCAAAGTCATTTTTAGAGTTCGGATAAGTGATTAACAGTGGTTGGCAAAGTCATTACAATTGTTGGGCAAAGTCATTTTCAGAGGTCGGATAAGTGATTAACAGTGGTTGGCAAAGTCATTACAATTGTTGGGCAAAGTCATTTTTAGAGTTCGGATAAGTGATTAACAGTTGTTTGCAAAGTCATTATAATTGTTGGCCAAAGTCATTTCTAGAGATCGGATAGGTGATTAACAGAGGTTGGCAAAGTCATTACAATTGTTGGGCAAAGTCATTTCTAGAGATCGGATAAGTGATTAACAGTTGTCGGCAAAGTCAGTACAATTGTTGGGCAAAGTCTTTTTTAGAGGTCGGATAAGTGATTGACAGTGGTTGGCAAAGTCATTACAATTTTTGGGCAAAGTCATTTCTAGAGATCGGATAAGTGATTTTCAGTGGTTGGCAAATTCATTATAATTGTTGGCCAAAGACATTTCTAGAGATCGGATAGGTGATTAATAGAGGTTGGCAAAGTCATTACAATTGTTGGGCAAAGTCATTACAATTGTTGGGCAAAGTCATTTTTAGAGTTCGGATAATTTATTGACAGTGGTTGGCAAAGTCATTTCTATTGTTGGGCAAAGTCATTTTTAGAGGTCGGATAAGTTATTAACAGTGGTTTGCAAAGTCATTACAATTGTTGGGCAAAGTCATTTTTAGAGTTCGGATAAGTTATTAACAGTGGTTTGCAAAGTCATTACAATTGTTGGGCAAAGTCATTTTTAGAGTTCGGATAAGTGATTAACAGTGGTTGGCAAAGTCATTACAATTGTTGGGCAAAGTCATTTTCAGAGGTCGGATAAGTGATTAACAGTGGTTGGCAAAGTCATTAAAATTGTTGGGCAAAGTCATTTTCAGAGGTCGGATAAGTGATTAACAGTGGTTGGCAACGTCATTACAATTGTTGGGCAAAGTCATTTTTAGAGTTCGGATAAGTTTTTAACAGTGGTTGGCAAAGTCATTACAATTGTTGGGCAAAGTCATTTTCAGAGGTCGGATAAGTGATTAACAGTGGTTGGCAAAGTCATTACAATTTTTAAGGAAAGTCATTTTTAGAGTCCGGATAAGTGATTAATAGTGGTTGGCAAGGTCATTAAAATTGTTGGGCAAAGTCATTTTTAGAGTTCGGATAAGTTATTAACAGTGGTTTGCAAAGTCATTACAATTGTTGGGCAAAGTCATTTTTAGAGTTCGGATAAGTTATTAACAGTGGTTTGCAAAGTCATTACAATTGTTGGGCAAAGTCATTTTTAGAGTTCGGATAAGTGATTAACAGTGGTTAGCAAAGTCATTACAATTGTTGGGCAAAGTCATTTTCAGAGGTCGGATAAGTGATTAACAGTGGTTGGCAAAGTCATTACAATTGTTGGGCAAAGTCATTTTTAGAGTTCGGATAAGTTTTTAACAGTGGTTGGCAAAGTCATTACAATTGTTGGGCAAAGTCATTTTTATAGTTCGGATAAGTGATAACAGTTGTTGGCAAAGTCATTATAATTGTTGGCCAAGTCATTTCTAGAGATCGGATAGGTGATTAATAGAGGTTGGCAAAGTCATTACAATTGTTGGGCAAAGTCATTACAATTTTTGGGCAAAGTCATTTTTAGAGTTCGGATAATTTATAACAGTGGTGGGCAAAGTCATTTCTATTGTTGGGCAAAGTCATTTTTAGAGGTCGGATAAGTTATTAACAGTGGTTTGCAAAGTCATTACAATTGTTGGGCAAAGTCATTTTTAGAGTTCGGATAAGTTATAACAGTGGTTTGCAAAGTCATTACAATTGTTGGGCAAAGTCATTTTTAGAGTTCGGATAAGTGATTAACAGTGGTTGGCAAAGTCATTACAATTGTTGGGCAAAGTCATTTTCAGAGGTCGGATAAGTGATTAACAGTGGTTGGCAAAGTCATTACAATTGTTGGGCAAAGTCATTTTTAGAGTTCGGATAAGTTTTTAACAGTGGTTGGCAAAGTCATTACAATTGTTGGGCAAAGTCATTTTTATAGTTCGGATAAGTGATTAACAGTTGTTGGCAAAGTCATTATAATTGTTGGCCAAAGTCATTTCTAGAGATCGGATAGGTGATTAACAGAGGTTGGCAAAGTCATTACAATTGTTGGGCAAAGTCATTTTCAGAGGTCGGATAAGTGATTAACAGTGGTTGGCAACGTCATTACAATTGTTGGGCAAAGTCATTTTTAGAGTTCGGATAAGTTTTTAACAGTGGTTGGCAAAGTCATTACAATTGTTGGGCAAAGTCATTTTCAGAGGTCGGATAAGTGATTAACAGTGTGTGTCAAAGTCATTACAATTTTTAAGGAAAGTCATTTTTAGAGTCCGGATAAGTGATTAATAGTGGTTGGCAAGGTCATTAAAATTGTTGGGCAAAGTCATTTTTAGAGTTCGGATAAGTTATTAACAGTGGTTTGCAAAGTCATTACAATTGTTGGGCAAAGTCATTTTTAGAGTTCGGATAAGTTATTAACAGTGGTTTGCAAAGTCATTACAATTGTTGGGCAAAGTCATTTTTAGAGTTCGGATAAGTGATTAACAGTGGTTGGCAAAGTCATTACAATTAGTGGGCAAAGTCATTTCTAGAGATCGGATAGGTGATTAATAGAGGTTGGCAAAGTCATTACAATTGTTGGGCAAAGTCATTACAATTGTTGGGCAAAGTCATTTTTAGAGTTCGGATAATTTATTAACAGTGGTGGGCAAAGTCATTTCTATTGTTGGGCAAAGTCATTTTTAGAGGTCGGATAAGTTATTAACAGTGGTTTGCAAAGTCATTACAATTGTTGGGCAAAGTCATTTTTAGAGTTCGGATAAGTTATTAACAGTGGTTTGCAAAGTCATTACAATTGTTGGGCAAAGTCATTTTTAGAGTTCGGATAAGTGATTAACAGTAGTTGGCAAAGTCATTACAATTGTTGGGCAAAGTCATTTTCAGAGGTCGGATAAGTGATTAACAGTGGTTGGCAAAGTCATTACAATTGTTGGGCAAAGTCATTTTTAGAGTTCGGATAAGTTTTTAACAGTGGTTGGCAAAGTCATTACAATTGTTGGGCAAAGTCATTTTTATAGTTCGGATAAGTGATTAACAGTTGTTGGCAAAGTCATTATAATTGTTGGCCAAAGTCATTTCTAGAGATCGGATAGGTGATTAACAGAGGTTGGCAAAGTCATTACAATTGTTGGGCAAAGTCATTTTCAGAGGTCGGATAAGTGATTAACAGTGGTTGGCAACGTCATTACAATTGTTGGGCAAAGTCATTTTTAGAGTTCGGATAAGTTTTTAACAGTGGTTGGCAAAGTCATTACAATTGTTGGGCAAAGTCATTTTCAGAGGTCGGATAAGTGATTAACAGTGTGTGTCAAAGTCATTACAATTTTTAAGGAAAGTCATTTTTAGAGTCCGGATAAGTGATTAATAGTGGTTGGCAAGGTCATTAAAATTGTTGGGCAAAGTCATTTTTAGAGTTCGGATAAGTTATTAACAGTGGTTTGCAAAGTCATTACAATTGTTGGGCAAAGTCATTTTTAGAGTTCGGATAAGTTATTAACAGTGGTTTGCAAAGTCATTACAATTGTTGGGCAAAGTCATTTTTAGAGTTCGGATAAGTGATTAACAGTGGTTGGCAAAGTCATTACAATTGTTGGGCAAAGTCATTTTCAGAGGTCGGATAAGTGATTAACAGTGGTTGGCAAAGTCATTACAATTGTTGGGCAAAGTCATTTTTTAGCTCGGATAAGTGAATAACAGTGGTTGGCAAAGTCATTACAATTGTTGGGCAAAGTCATTTTCAGAGGTCGGATAAGTGATTAACAGTGGTTGGCAAAGTCATTACAATTGTTGGGCAAAGTCATTTTTAGAGTTCGGACAAGTTTTTAACAGTGGTTGGCAAAGTCATTACAATTGTTGGGCAAAGTCATTTTATAGTTCGGATAAGTGATTAACAGTTGTTGGCAAAGTCATTATAATTGTTGGCCAAAGTCATTTCTAGAGATCGGATAGGTGATTAACAGAGGTTGGCAAAGTCATTACAATTGTTGGGCAAAGTCATTTCTAGAGATCGGATAAGTGATTAACAGTTGTCGGCAAAGTCAGTACAATTGTTGGGCAAAGTCTTTTTTAGAGGTCGGATAAGTGATTAACAGTGGTTGGCAAAGTCATTACAATTTTTGGGCAAAGTCATTTCTAGAGATCGGATAAGTGATTTTCAGTGGTTGGCAAATTCATTACAATTGTTGGGCAAAGTCATTTCTAGAGATCGGATAAGTGATTAACAGTGGTTGGCAAAGTCATTACAATTGTTGGGCAAAGTCATTTTTAGAGTTCGGATAAGTAATTAACAGTGGTTGGGAAAGTCATTACAATTGTTGGGCAAAGTCATTTTTAGAGTTCGGATAAGTTTTTAACAGTGGTTGGCAAAGTCATTACAATTGTTGGGCAAAGTCATTTTCAGAGGTCGGATAAGTGATTAACAGTGTGTGTCAAAGTCATTACAATTTTTAAGGAAAGTCATTTTTAGAGTCCTGATAAGTGATTAATAGTGGTTGGCAAGGTCATTAAAATTGTTGGGCAAAGTCATTTTTAGAGTTCGGATAAGTTATTAACACTGGTTTGCAAAGTCATTACAATTGTTGGGCAAAGTCATTTTTAGAGTTCGGATAAGTTATTAACAGTGGTTTGCAAAGTCATTACAATTGTTGGGCAAAGTCATTTTTAGAGTTCGGATAAGTGATTAACAGTGGTTGGCAAAGTCATTACAATTGTTGGGCAAAGTCATTTTCAGAGGTCGGATAAGTGATTAACAGTGGTTGGCAAAGTCATTACAATTGTTGGGCAAAGTCATTTTTAGAGTCCGGATAAGTGATTAACAGTGGTTGGCAAAGTCATTACAATTGTTGGGCAAAGTCATTTTTAGAGGTCGGATAAGTGATTAACAGTGGTTGGCAAAGTCATTACAATTGTTGGGCACAGTCATTTTTAGAATTCGGATAAGTGATTAACAGTGGTTGGCAAAGTCATTACAATTGTTGGGCAAAGTCATTTTTAGAGGTCGGATAAGTGATTAACAGTGGTTGGCAAAGTCATTACAATTTTTGGGCAAAGTAATTTTTAGAGGTCGGATAAGTGAATTACAGTGGTTGGCAAACTCATTACAATTGTTGGGCAAAGTCAATTTTAGAGGTCGGATAAGTGATTAACAGTGGTTGGCAAAGTCATTACAATTGTTGGGCAAAGTCATTTTTAGAGGTCGGATAAGTGATTAACAGTGGTTGGCAAAGTCATTACAATTGTTGGGCAAAGTCATTTCTAGAGATTGGATAAGTGATTAACAGTGGTTGGGAAAGTCATTACAATTTTTGGGCAAAGTCATTTCTAGAGATCGGATAAGTGATTAACAGTGGTTAGCAAAGTCATTACAATTGTTGGGCAAAGTAATTTTTAGAGGTCGGATAAGTGAATTTCAGTGGTTTGCAAAGTCATTACAATTGTTGGGAAAAGTCATTTTTAGAGGTCGGATAAGTGATTAACAGTGGTTAGCAAAGTCATTACAATTGTTGGGCAAAGTAATTTTTAGAGGTCGGATAAGTGAATTTCAGTGGTTTGCAAAGTCATTACAATTGTTGGGAAAAGTCATTTTTAGAGGTCGGATAAGTGATTTACAGTGGTTGGCAAAGTCATTACAATTGTTGGGCACAGTCATTTTTAGAATTCGGATAAGTGATTAACAGTGGTTGGCAAAGTCATTACAATTGTTTGGCAAAGTCATTTTTAGAGGTCGGATAAGTGATTAACAGTGGTTAGCAAAGTCATTACAATTGTTGGGCAAAGTCATTTTTAGAGGTCGGATAAGTGATTAACAGTGGTTGGCAAAGTCATTACAATTTTTGGGCAAAGTCATTTTTAGAGTCCGGATAAGTGATTAACAGTGGTTGGCAAAGTCATTACAATTGTTGGGCAAAGTCATTTTTTAGAGTCCGGATAAGTGATTAACAGTGGTTGGCAAAGTCATTACAATTGTTGGGCAAAGTCATTTTTAGAGGTCGGATAAGTGATTAACAGTGGTTGGCAAAGTCATTACAATTGTTGGGCACAGTCATTTTTAGAATTCGGATAAGTGATTAACAGTGGTTGGCAAAGTCATTACAATTGTTGGGCAAAGTCATTTTTAGAGGTCGGATAAGTGATTAACAGTGGTTGGCAAAGTCATTACAATTTTTGGGCAAAGTAATTTTTAGAGGTCGGATAAGTGAATTACAGTGGTTGGCAAACTCATTACAATTGTTGGGCAAAGTCAATTTTAGAGGTCGGATAAGTGATTAACAGTGGTTGGCAAAGTCATTACAATTGTTGGGCAAAGTCATTTTTAGAGGTCGGATAAGTGATTAACAGTGGTTGGCAAAGTCATTACAATTGTTGGGCAAAGTCATTTCTAGAGATTGGATAAGTGATTAACAGTGGTTGGGAAAGTCATTACAATTTTTGGGCAAAGTCATTTCTAGAGATCGGATAAGTGATTAACAGTGGTTAGCAAAGTCATTACAATTGTTGGGCAAAGTAATTTTTAGAGGTCGGATAAGTGAATTTCAGTGGTTTGCAAAGTCATTACAATTGTTGGGAAAAGTCATTTTTAGAGGTCGGATAAGTGATTAACAGTGGTTAGCAAAGTCATTACAATTGTTGGGCAAAGTAATTTTTAGAGGTCGGATAAGTGAATTTCAGTGGTTTGCAAAGTCATTACAATTGTTGGGAAAAGTCATTTTTAGAGGTCGGATAAGTGATTTACAGTGGTTGGCAAAGTCATTACAATTTTTGGGCAAAGTCATTTTTAGAATTCGGATAAGTGATTAACAGTGGTTGGCAAAGTCATTACAATTGTTTGGCAAAGTCATTTTTAGAGGTCAGATAAGTGATTAACAGTGGTTGGCAAAGTCATTACAATTTTTGGGCAAAGTAATTTTTAGAGGTCGGATAAGTGAATTACAGTGGTTGGCAAACTCATTACAATTGTTGGGCAAAGTCAATTTTAGAGGTCGGATAAGTGATTAACAGTGGTTGGCAAAGTCATTACAATTGTTGGGCAAAGTCATTTTTAGAGGTCGGATAAGTGATTAACAGTGGTTGGCAAAGTCATTACAATTGTTGGGCAAAGTCATTTCTAGAGATTGGATAAGTGATTAACAGTGGTTGGGTAAGTCATTACAATTTTTGGGCAAAGTCATTTTTAGAGTCCGGATAAGTGATTAACAGTGGTTGGCAAAGTCATTACAATTGTTGGGCAAAGTCATTTTTAGATGTCGGATAAGTGATTAACAGTGGTTGTCAAAGTCATTACAATTGTTGGGCAAAGTCATTTTTAGAGGTCGGATAAGTGATTTACAGTGGTTGGCAAAGTCATTACAATTGTTGGGCACAGTCATTTCTAGAGATCCGATAAGTGATTAACAGTGGTTGGCAAAGTCATTACAATTGTTGGGCAAAGTCATTTTTAGAGGTCGGATAAGTGATTAACAGTGGTTGGCAAAGTCATTACAATTTTTGGGCAAAGTCATTTTTAGAGTCCGGATAAGTGATTAACAGTGGTTAGCAAAGTCATTACAATTGTTGGGCAAAGTCATTTTTAGAGGTCGGATAAGTGATTAACAGTGGTTGGCAAAGTCATTACAATTGTTGGGCAAAGTCATTTTTAGAGGTCGGATAAGTGATTAACAGTGGTTGGCAAAGTTATTACAATTGTTGGGCAAAGTCATTTTTAGAGGTCGGATTAGTGATTAACAGTGGTTGGAAAAGTCATTACAATTTTTGGGCAAAGTCATTTCTAGAGATCGGACAAGTGATTAACAGTGGTTGGCAAAGTAATTACAATTGTTGGGCAAAGTCATTTTTAGAGATCGGACAAGTGATTAACAGTGGTTGGCAAAGTAATTACAATTGTTGGGCAAAGTCATTTTTAGAGGTCGGATTAGTGATTAACAGTGGTTGGCAAAGTCATTACAATTTTGGGAAAAGTCATTTTTAGAGGTCGGATAATTGATTAACAGTGGTTGGCAAAGTCATTACAATTTTTGGGGAAAGTCATTTCTAGAGATCGGACAAGTGATTAACAGTGGTTGGCAAAGTAATTACAATTGTTGGGCAAAGTCATTTTTAGAGGTCGGATTAGTGATTAACAGTGGTTGGCAAAGTCATTACAATTTTTGGGAAAAGTCATTTTTAGAGGTCGGATAATTGATTAACAGTGGTTGGCAAAGTCATTACAATTTTTGGGGAAAGTCATTTTTAGAGTCCGGATAAGTGATTAACAGTGGTTGGCAAAGTCATTACATTTGTTGGGCAAAGTCATTTTAGAGGTCGGATAAGTGACTAACAGTGGCTGGCAAAGTCATTACAATTGTTGGGCAAAGTAATTTTTAGAGGTCGGATTAGTGAATTACAGTGGTTGGCAAAGTCATTACAATTGTTGGGCACAGTCATTTCTAGAGATCGGACAAGTGATTAACATTGGTTGGCAAAGTTATTACAATTGTTGGGCAAAGTCATTTTTAGAGGTCGGATTAGTGATTAACAGTGGTTGGCAAAGTCATTACAATTTTAGGGAAAAGTCATTTTTAGAGTCCGGATAAGTGATTAACAGTGGTTGGCAAAGTCATTACAATTGTTGGGCAAAGTCATTATTAGAGGTCGGATAAGTGATTAACAGTGGTTGGCAAAGTCATTACAATTGTTGGGCACAGTCATTTCTAGAGATCGGACAAGTGATTAACAGTGGTTGGCAAAGTCATTACAATTGTTGGGCAAAGTCATTTTTAGAGGTCGGATAAGTGATTAACAGTGGTTGGCAAAGTCATTACAATTGTTGGGAAAAGTCATTTTTAGAGTTCGGATAAGTGAATTACAATGGTTGGCAAAGTCATTACAATTGTCGGGCAAAGTCATTTTTAGAGATCGGATAAGTGATTAACAGTGGTTGGCAAAGTCATTTCAATTGTTGGGCAAAGTCATTTTTAGAGGTCGGATAAGTGTTTAACAGTGGTTGGCAAAGTCATTACAATTGTTGGGCAAAGTCATTTTTAGAGTCCGGATAAGTGATTAACAGTGGTTGTCAAAGTCATTACAATTGTTGGGCAAAGTCATTTTTAGAGGTCGGATAAGTGATTTACAGTGGTTGGCAAAGTCATTACAATTGTTGGGCACAGTCATTTCTAGAGATCCGATAAGTGATTAACAGTGGTTGGCAAAGTCATTACAATTGTTGGGCAAAGTCATTTTTAGAGGTCGGATAAGTGATTAACAGTGGTTGGCAAAGTCATTACAATTTTGGGCAAAGTCATTTTTAGAGTCCGGATAAGTGATTAACAGTGGTTGGCAAAGTCATTACAATTGTTGGGCAAAGTCATTTTTAGAGGTCGGATAAGTGATTAACAGTGGTTGGCAAAGTCATTACAATTGTTGGACACAGTCATTTTTAGAATTCGGATAAGTGATTAACAGTGGTTGGCAAAGTCATTACAATTGTTGGGCAAAGTCATTTTTAGAGGTCGGATAAGTGATTAACAGTGGTTGGCAAAGTAATTACAATTGTTGGGCAAAGTCATTTTTAGAGGTCGGATTAGTGATTAACAGTGGTTGGAAAAGTCATTACAATTTTGGGCAAAGTCATTTCTAGAGATCGGACAAGTGATTAACAGTGGTTGGCAAAGTAATTACAATTGTTGGGCAAAGTCATTTTTAGAGGTCGGATTAGTGATTAACAGTGGTTGGCAAAGTCATTACAATTTTTGGGAAAAGTCATTTTTAGAGGTCGGATAATTGATTAACAGTGGTTGGCAAAGTCATTACAATTTTTGGGCAAAGTCATTTTTAGAGTCCGGATAAGTGATTAACAGTGGTTGGCAAAGTCATTACATTTGTTGGGCAAAGTCATTTTTAGAGGTCGGATAAGTGATTAACAGTGGTTGGCAAAGTCATTTCAATTGTTGGGCAAAGTCATTTTTAGAGGTGGGATAAGTGATTAACAGTGGTTGGCAAAGTCATTACAATTGTTGGGCACAGTCATTTCTAGAGATCGGACAAGTGATTAACATTGGTTGGCAAAGTTATTACAATTGTTGGGCAAAGTCATTTTTAGAGGTCGGATTAGTGATTAACAGTGGTTGGCAAAGTCATTACAATTTTTGGGAAAAGTCATTTTTAGAGTCCGGATAAGTGATTAACAGTGGTTGGCAAAGTCATTACAATTGTTGGGCAAAGTCATTATTAGAGGTCGGATAAGTGATTAACAGTGGTTGGCAAAGTCATTACAATTGTTGGGCACAGTCATTTCTAGAGATCGGACAAGTGATTAACAGTGGTTGGCAAAGTCATTACAATTGTTGGGCAAAGTCATTTTTAGAGGTCGGATAAGTGATTAACAGTGGTTGGCAAAGTCATTACAATTGTTGGGAAAAGTCATTTTTAGAGTTCGGATAAGTGAATTACAATGGTTGGCAAAGTCATTACAATTGTCGGGCAAAGCCATTTTTAGAGATCGGATAAGTGATTAACAGTGGTTGGCAAAGTCATTTCAATTGTTGGGCAAAGTCATTTTTAGAGGTCGGATAAGTGATTAACAGTGGTTGGCAAAGTCATTACAATTTTTGGGAAAAGTCATTTTTAGAGTCCGGATAAGTGATTAACAGTGGTTGTCAAAGTCATTACAATTGTTGGGCAAAGTAATTTTTAGAGTTCGGATTATTTATTTACAGTGGTTGGCAAAGTCATTTCTATTGTTGGGCAAAGTCATTTTTAGAGGTCGGATAAGTGATTAACAGTGTGTGTCAAAGTCATTA
The DNA here is from genome assembly GCA_025491095.1 of Brachionus asplanchnoidis. Classification (NCBI taxonomy): domain Eukaryota; kingdom Metazoa; phylum Rotifera; class Eurotatoria; order Ploima; family Brachionidae; genus Brachionus; species Brachionus asplanchnoidis. The sequence goes on from JAILYF010000127.1 coordinate 36,847, forward strand.
CAATTTTTAAGGAAAGTCATTTTTAGAGTCCGGATAAGTGATTAATAGTGGTTGGCAAGGTCATTAAAATTGTTGGGCAAAGTCATTTTTAGAGTTCGGATAAGTTATTAACAGTGGTTTGCAAAGTCATTACAATTGTTGGGCAAAGTCATTTTTAGAGTTCGGATAAGTGATTAACAGTGGTTGGCAAAGTCATTACAATTGTTGGGCAAAGTCATTTTCAGAGGTCGGATAAGTGATTAACAGTGGTTGGCAAAGTCATTTCAATTGTTGGGCAAAGTCATTTTTAGAGTTCGGATAAGTTTTTAACAGTGGTTGGCAAAATCATTACAATTGTTTGGCAAAGTCATTTTTATAGTTCGGATAAGTGATTAACAGTTGTTGGCAAAGTCATTATAATTGTTGGCCAAAGTCATTTCTAGAGATCGGATAGGTGATTAATAGAGGTTGGCAAAGTCATTACAATTGTTGGGCAAAGTCATTACAATTGCTGGGCAAAGTCATTTTTAGAGTTCGGATAATTTATTAACAGTGGTTGGCAAAGTCATTACAATTGTTGGGCAAAGTAATTTTTAGAGTTCGGATTATTTATTTACAGTGGTTGGCAAAGTCATTTCTATTGTTGGGCAAAGTCATTTTTAGAGGTCGGATAAGTGATTAACAGTGTGTGTCAAAGTCATTACAATTTTTAAGGAAAGTCATTTTTAGAGTCCGGATAAGTGATTTATAGTGGTTGGCAAGGTCATTAAAATTGTTGGGCAAAGTCATTTTTAGAGTTCGGATAAGTGATTAACAGTGGTTGGCAAAGTCATTTCAATTGTTGGGCAAAGTCATTTTTAGAGTTCGGATAAGTGATTAACAGTGGTTGGCAAAGTCATTACAATTGTTGGGCAAAGTCATTTTCAGAGGTCGGATAAGTGATTAACAGTGGTTGGCAAAGTCATTTCAATTGTTGGGCAAAGTCATTTTTAGAGTTCGGATAAGTTTTTAACAGTGGTTGGCAAAGTCATTACAATTGTTTGGCAAAGTCATTTTTATAGTTCGGATAAGTGATTAACAGTTGTTGGCAAAGTCATTATAATTGTTGGCCAAAGTCATTTCTAGAGATCGGATAGGTGATTAATAGAGGTTGGCAAAGTCATTACAATTGTTGGGCAAAGTCATTACAATTGCTGGGCAAAGTCATTTTTAGAGTTCGGATAATTTATTAACAGTGGTTGGCAAAGTCATTTTTATTGTTGGGCAAAGTCATTTTTAGAGGTCGGATAAGTTATTAACAGTGGTTTGCAAAGTCATTACAATTGTTGGGCAAAGTCATTTTTAGAGTTCGGATAAGTTATTAACAGTGGTTTGCAAAGTCATTACAATTGTTGGGCAAAGTCATTTTTAGAGTTCGGATAAGTGATTAACAGTGGTTGGCAAAGTCATTACAATTGTTGGGCAAAGTCATTTTCAGAGGTCGGATAAGTGATTAACAGTGGTTGGCAAAGTCATTAAAATTGTTGGGCAAAGTCATTTTCAGAGGTCGGATAAGTGATTAACAGTGGTTGGCAAAGTCATTACAATTGTTGGGCAAAGTCATTTTTAGAGTTCGGATAAGTTTTTAACAGTGGTTGGCAAAGTCATTACAATTGTTGGGCAAAGTCATTTTCAGAGGTCGGATAAGTGATTAACAGTGTGTGTCAAAGTCATTACAATTTTTAAGGAAAGTCATTTTTAGAGTCCGGATAAGTGATTAATAGTGGTTGGCAAGGTCATTAAAATTGTTGGGCAAAGTCATTTTTAGAGTTCGGATAAGTTATTAACAGTGGTTTGCAAAGTCATTACAATTGTTGGGCAAAGTCATTTTTAGAGTTCGGATAAGTGATTAACAGTGGTTGGCAAAGTCATTACAATTGTTGGGCAAAGTCATTTTCAGAGGTCGGATAAGTGATTAACAGTGGTTGGCAAAGTCATTACAATTGTTGGGCAAAGTCATTTTTAGAGTTCGGATAAGTTTTTAACAGTGGTTGGCAAAGTCATTACAATTGTTGGGCAAAGTCATTTTTATAGTTCGGATAAGTGATTAACAGTTGTTGGCAAAGTCATTATAATTGTTGGCCAAAGTCATTTCTAGAGATCGAAAAGGTGATTAATAGAGGTTGGCAAAGTCATTACAATTGTTGGGCAAAGTCATTACAATTGTTGGGCAAAGTCATTTTTAGAGTTCGGATAATTATTAACAGTGGTTGGCAAAGTCATTTCTATTGTTGGGCAAAGTCATTTTTAGAGGTCGGATAAGTTATTAACAGTGGTTTGCAAAGTCATTACAATTGTTGGGCAAAGTCATTTTTAGAGTTCGGATAAGTTATTAACAGTGGTTTGCAAAGTCATTACAATTGTTGGGCAAAGTCATTTTTAGAGTTCGGATAAGTGATTAACAGTGGTTGGCAAAGTCATTACAATTGTTGGGCAAAGTCATTTTTATAGTTCGTATAAGTGATTAACAGTTGTTGGCAAAGTCATTATAATTGTTGGCCAAAGTCATTTCTAGAGATCGGATAGGTGATTAACAGAGGTTGGCAAAGTCATTACAATTGTTGGGCAAAGTCATTTTTATAGTTCGGATAAGTGATTAACAGTTGTCGGCAAAGTCAGTACAATTGTTGGGCAAAGTCATTTCTAGAGATCGGATAGGTGATTAATAGAGGTTGGCAAAGTCATTACAATTGTTGGGCAAAGTCATTTTTAGAGTTCGGATAATTTATTAACAGTGGTTGGCAAAGTCATTTCTATTGTTGGGCAAAGTCATTTTTAGAGGTCGGATAAGTTATTAACAGTGGTTTGCAAAGTCATTACAATTGTTGGGCAAAGTCATTTTTAGAGTTCGGATAAGTTATTAACAGTGGTTTGCAAAGTCATTACAATTGTTGGGCAAAGTCATTTTTAGAGTTCGGATAAGTGATTAACAGTGGTTGGCAAAGTCATTACAATTGTTGGGCAAAGTCATTTTCAGAGGTCGGATAAGTGATTAACAGTGGTTGGCAAAGTCATTACAATTGTTGGGCAAAGTCATTTTTAGAGTTCGGATAAGTTTTTAACAGTGGTTGGCAAAGTCATTACAATTGTTGGGCAAAGTCATTTTTATAGTTCGGATAAGTGATTAACAGTTGTCGGCAAAGTCAGTACAATTGTTGGGCAAAGTCATTTCTAGAGATCGGATAGGTGATTAATAGAGGTTGGCAAAGTCATTACAATTGTTGGGCAAAGTCATTTTTAGAGTTCGGATAATTTATTAACAGTGGTTGGCAAAGTCATTTCTATTGTTGGGCAAAGTCATTTTAGAGGTCGGATAAGTTATTAACAGTGGTTTGCAAAGTCATTACAATTGTTGGGCAAAGTCATTTTTAGAGTTCGGATAAGTTATTAACAGTGGTTTGCAAAGTCATTACAATTGTTGGGCAAAGTCATTTTAGAGTTCGGATAAGTGATTAACAGTGGTTGGCAAAGTCATTACAATTGTTGGGCAAAGTCATTTTCAGAGGTCGGATAAGTGATTAACAGTGGTTGGCAAAGTCATTACAATTGTTGGGCAAAGTCATTTTTAGAGTTCGGATAAGTGATTAACAGTTGTTGGCAAAGTCATTATAATTGTTGGCCAAAGTCATTTCTAGAGATCGGATAGGTGATTAACAGAGGTTGGCAAAGTCATTACAATTGTTGGGCAAAGTCATTTCTAGAGATCGGATAAGTGATTAACAGTTGTCGGCAAAGTCAGTACAATTGTTGGGCAAAGTCTTTTTTAGAGGTCGGATAAGTGATTGACAGTGGTTGGCAAAGTCATTACAATTTTTGGGCAAAGTCATTTCTAGAGATCGGATAAGTGATTTTCAGTGGTTGGCAAATTCATTATAATTGTTGTCCAAAGACATTTCTAGAGATCGGATAGGTGATTAATAGAGGTTGGCAAAGTCATTACAATTGTTGGGCAAAGTCATTACAATTGTTGGGCAAAGTCATTTTTAGAGTTCGGATAATTTATTGACAGTGGTTGGCAAGTCATTTCTATTGTTGGGCAAAGTCATTTTTAGAGGTCGGATAAGTTATTAACAGTGTTTTGCAAAGTCATTACAATTGTTGGGCAAAGTCATTTTTAGAGTTCGGATAAGTTATTAACAGTGGTTTGCAAAGTCATTACAATTGTTGGGCAAAGTCATTTTTAGAGTTCGGATAAGTGATTAACAGTGGTTGGCAAAGTCATTACAATTGTTGGGCAAAGTCATTTTCAGAGGTCGGATAAGTGATTAACAGTGGTTGGCAAAGTCATTAAAATTGTTGGGCAAAGTCATTTTCAGAGGTCGGATAAGTGATTAACAGTGGTTGGCAACGTCATTACAATTGTTGGGCAAAGTCATTTTTAGAGTTCGGATAAGTTTTTAACAGTGGTTGGCAAAGTCATTACAATTGTTGGGCAAAGTCATTTTCAGAGGTCGGATAAGTGATTAACAGTGGTTGGCAAAGTCATTACAATTTTTAAGGAAAGTCATTTTTAGAGTCCGGATAAGTGATTAATAGTGGTTGGCAAGGTCATTAAAATTGTTGGGCAAAGTCATTTTTAGAGTTCGGATAAGTTATTAACAGTGGTTTGCAAAGTCATTACAATTGTTGGGCAAAGTCATTTTTAGAGTTCGGATAAGTTATTAACAGTGGTTTGCAAAGTCATTACAATTGTTGGGCAAAGTCATTTTTAGAGTTCGGATAAGTGATTAACAGTGGTTAGCAAAGTCATTACAATTGTTGGGCAAAGTCATTTTCAGAGGTCGGATAAGTGATTAACAGTGGTTGGCAAAGTCATTACAATTGTTGGGCAAAGTCATTTTTAGAGTTCGGATAAGTTTTTAACAGTGGTTGGCAAAGTCATTACAATTGTTGGGCAAAGTCATTTTTATAGTTCGGATAAGTGATTAACAGTTGTTGGCAAAGTCATTATAATTGTTGGCCAAAGTCATTTCTAGAGATCGGATAGGTGATTAATAGAGGTTGGCAAAGTCATTACAATTGTTGGGCAAAGTCATTACAATTTTTGGGCAAAGTCATTTTTAGAGTTCGGATAATTTATTAACAGTGGTGGGCAAAGTCATTTCTATTGTTGGGCAAAGTCATTTTTAGAGGTCGGATAAGTTATTAACAGTGGTTTGCAAAGTCATTACAATTGTTGGGCAAAGTCATTTTTAGAGTTCGGATAAGTTATTAACAGTGGTTTGCAAAGTCATTACAATTGTTGGGCAAAGTCATTTTTAGAGTTCGGATAAGTGATTAACAGTGGTTGGCAAAGTCATTACAATTGTTGGGCAAAGTCATTTCAGAGGTCGGATAAGTGATTAACAGTGGTTGGCAAAGTCATTACAATTGTTGGGCAAAGTCATTTTTAGAGTTCGGATAAGTTTTTAACAGTGGTTGGCAAAGTCATTACAATTGTTGGGCAAAGTCATTTTTATAGTTCGGATAAGTGATTAACAGTTGTTGGCAAAGTCATTATAATTGTTGGCCAAAGTCATTTCTAGAGATCGGATAGGTGATTAACAGAGGTTGGCAAAGTCATTACAATTGTTGGGCAAAGTCATTTTCAGAGGTCGGATAAGTGATTAACAGTGGTTGGCAACGTCATTACAATTGTTGGGCAAAGTCATTTTTAGAGTTCGGATAAGTTTTTAACAGTGGTTGGCAAAGTCATTACAATTGTTGGGCAAAGTCATTTTCAGAGGTCGGATAAGTGATTAACAGTGTGTGTCAAAGTCATTACAATTTTTAAGGAAAGTCATTTTTAGAGTCCGGATAAGTGATTAATAGTGGTTGGCAAGGTCATTAAAATTGTTGGGCAAAGTCATTTTTAGAGTTCGGATAAGTTATTAACAGTGGTTTGCAAAGTCATTACAATTGTTGGGCAAAGTCATTTTTAGAGTTCGGATAAGTTATTAACAGTGGTTTGCAAAGTCATTACAATTGTTGGGCAAAGTCATTTTTAGAGTTCGGATAAGTGATTAACAGTGGTTGGCAAAGTCATTACAATTGTTGGGCAAAGTCATTTCTAGAGATCGGATAGGTGATTAATAGAGGTTGGCAAAGTCATTACAATTGTTGGGCAAAGTCATTACAATTGTTGGGCAAAGTCATTTTTAGAGTTCGGATAATTTATTAACAGTGGTGGGCAAAGTCATTTCTATTGTTGGGCAAAGTCATTTTCAGAGGTCGGATAAGTTATTAACAGTGGTTTGCAAAGTCATTACAATTGTTGGGCAAAGTCATTTTTAGAGTTCGGATAAGTTATTAACAGTGGTTTGCAAAGTCATTACAATTGTTGGGCAAAGTCATTTTTAGAGTTCGGATAAGTGATTAACAGTAGTTGGCAAAGTCATTACAATTGTTGGGCAAAGTCATTTTCAGAGGTCGGATAAGTGATTAACAGTGGTTGGCAAAGTCATTACAATTGTTGGGCAAAGTCATTTTTAGAGTTCGGATAAGTTTTTAACAGTGGTTGGCAAAGTCATTACAATTGTTGGGCAAAGTCATTTTTATAGTTCGGATAAGTGATTAACAGTTGTTGGCAAAGTCATTATAATTGTTGGCCAAAGTCATTTCTAGAGATCGGATAGGTGATTAACAGAGGTTGGCAAAGTCATTACAATTGTTGGGCAAAGTCATTTTCAGAGGTCGGATAAGTGATTAACAGTGGTTGGCAACGTCATTACAATTGTTGGGCAAAGTCATTTTTAGAGTTCGGATAAGTTTTTAACAGTGGTTGGCAAAGTCATTACAATTGTTGGGCAAAGTCATTTTCAGAGGTCGGATAAGTGATTAACAGTGTGTGTCAAAGTCATTACAATTTTTAAGGAAAGTCATTTTTAGAGTCCGGATAAGTGATTAATAGTGGTTGGCAAGGTCATTAAAATTGTTGGGCAAAGTCATTTTTAGAGTTCGGATAAGTTATTAACAGTGGTTTGCAAAGTCATTACAATTGTTGGGCAAAGTCATTTTTAGAGTTCGGATAAGTTATTAACAGTGGTTTGCAAAGTCATTACAATTGTTGGGCAAAGTCATTTTTAGAGTTCGGATAAGTGATTAACAGTGGTTGGCAAAGTCATTACAATTGTTGGGCAAAGTCATTTTCAGAGGTCGGATAAGTGATTAACAGTGGTTGGCAAAGTCATTACAATTGTTGGGCAAAGTCATTTTTAGAGTTCGGATAAGTGAATAACAGTGGTTGGCAAAGTCATTACAATTGTTGGGCAAAGTCATTTTCAGAGGTCGGATAAGTGATTAACAGTGGTTGGCAAAGTCATTACAATTGTTGGGCAAAGTCATTTTTAGAGTTCGGATAAGTTTTTAACAGTGGTTGGCAAAGTCATTACAATTGTTGGGCAAAGTCATTTTTATAGTTCGGATAAGTGATTAACAGTTGTTGGCAAAGTCATTATAATTGTTGGCCAAAGTCATTTCTAGAGATCGGATAGGTGATTAACAGAGGTTGGCAAAGTCATTACAATTGTTGGGCAAAGTCATTTCTAGAGATCGGATAAGTGATTAACAGTTGTCGGCAAAGTCAGTACAATTGTTGGGCAAAGTCTTTTTAGAGGTCGGATAAGTGATTAACAGTGGTTGGCAAAGTCATTACAATTTTTGGGCAAAGTCATTTCTAGAGATCGGATAAGTGATTTTCAGTGGTTGGCAAATTCATTACAATTGTTGGGCAAAGTCATTTCTAGAGATCGGATAAGTGATTAACAGTGGTTGGCAAAGTCATTACAATTGTTGGGCAAAGTCATTTTTAGAGTTCGGATAAGTAATTAACAGTGGTTGGGAAAGTCATTACAATTGTTGGGCAAAGTCATTTTTAGAGTTCGGATAAGTTTTTAACAGTGGTTGGCAAAGTCATTACAATTGTTGGGCAAAGTCATTTTCAGAGGTCGGATAAGTGATTAACAGTGTGTGTCAAAGTCATTACAATTTTTAAGGAAAGTCATTTTTAGAGTCCTGATAAGTGATTAATAGTGGTTGGCAAGGTCATTAAAATTGTTGGGCAAAGTCATTTTTAGAGTTCGGATAAGTTATTAACACTGGTTTGCAAAGTCATTACAATTGTTGGGCAAAGTCATTTTTAGAGTTCGGATAAGTTATTAACAGTGGTTTGCAAAGTCATTACAATTGTTGGGCAAAGTCATTTTTAGAGTTCGGATAAGTGATTAACAGTGGTTGGCAAAGTCATTACAATTGTTGGGCAAAGTCATTTTCAGAGGTCGGATAAGTGATTAACAGTGGTTGGCAAAGTCATTACAATTGTTGGGCAAAGTCATTTTTAGAGTTCGGATAAGTTTTTAACAGTGGTTGGCAAAGTCATTACAATTGTTGGGCAAAGTCATTTTTATAGTTCGGATAAGTGATTAACAGTTGTTGGCAAAGTCATTATAATTGTTGGCCAAAGTCATTTCTAGAGATCGGATAGGTGATTAATAGAGGTTGGCAAAGTCATTACAATTGTTGGGCAAAGTCATTACAATTGTTGGGCAAAGTCATTTTTAGAGTTCGGATAATTTATTAACAGTGGTTGGCAAAGTCATTTCTATTGTTGGGCAAAGTCATTTTTAGAGGTCGGATAAGTTATTAACAGTGGTTTGCAAAGTCATTACAATTGTTGGGCAAAGTCATTTTTAGAGTTCGGATAAGTTATTAACAGTGGTTTGCAAAGTCATTACAATTGTTGGGCAAAGTCATTTTTAGAGTTCGGATAAGTGATTAACAGTGGTTGGCAAAGTCATTACAATTTTTGGGCAAAGTCTTTTTTAGAGGTCGGATAAGTGATTAACAGTGGTTGGCAAAGTCATTACAATTTTTGGGCAAGGTCATTTCTAGAGATCGGATAAGTGATTTTCAGTGGTTGGCAAATTCATTACAATTGTTGGGCAAAGTCATTTCTAGAGATCGGATAAGTGATTAACAGTGGTTGGCAAAGTCATTACAATTGTTGGGCAAAGTCATTTTTAGAGTTCGGATAAGTAATTAACAGTGGTTGGGAAAGTCATTACAATTGTTGGGCAAAGTCATTTTTAGAGTTCGGATAAGTTTTTAACAGTGGTTGGCAAAGTCATTACAATTGTTGGGCAAAGTCATTTTCAGAGGTCGGATAAGTGATTAACAGTGTGTGTCAAAGTCATTACAATTTTTAAGGAAAGTCATTTTTAGAGTCCTGATAAGTGATTAATAGTGGTTGGCAAGGTCATTAAAATTGTTGGGCAAAGTCATTTTTAGAGTTCGGATAAGTTATTAACACTGGTTTGCAAAGTCATTACAATTGTTGGGCAAAGTCATTTTTAGAGTTCGGATAAGTTATTAACAGTGGTTTGCAAAGTCATTACAATTGTTGGGCAAAGTCATTTTTAGAGTTCGGATAAGTGATTAACAGTGGTTGGCAAAGTCATTACAATTGTTGGGCAAAGTCATTTTCAGAGGTCGGATAAGTGATTAACAGTGGTTGGCAAAGTCATTACAATTGTTGGGCAAAGTCATTTTTAGAGTTCGGATAAGTTTTTAACAGTGGTTGGCAAAGTCATTACAATTGTTGGGCAAAGTCATTTTTATAGTTCGGATAAGTGATTAACAGTTGTTGGCAAAGTCATTATAATTGTTGGCCAAAGTCATTTCTAGAGATCGGATAGGTGATTAATAGAGGTTGGCAAAGTCATTACAATTGTTGGGCAAAGTCATTACAATTGTTGGGCAAAGTCATTTTTAGAGTTCGGATAATTTATTAACAGTGGTTGGCAAAGTCATTTCTATTGTTGGGCAAAGTCATTTTTAGAGGTCGGATAAGTTATTTACAGTGGTTTGCAAAGTCATTACAATTGTTGGGCAAAGTCATTTTTAGAGTTCGGATAAGTTATTAACAGTGGTTTGCAAAGTCATTACAATTGTTGGGCAAAGTCATTTTTAGAGTTCGGATAAGTGATTAACAGTGGTTGGCAAAGTCATTACAATTTTTGGGCAAAGTCATTTTCAGAGGTCGGATAAGTGATTAACAGTGGTTGGCAAAGTCATTACAATTGTTGGGCAAAGTCATTTTTAGAGTTCGGATAAGTTTTTAACAGTGGTTGGCAAAGTCATTACAATTGTTGGGCAAAGTCATTTTCAGAGGTCGGATAAGTGATTAACAGTGTGTGTCAAAGTCATTACAATTTTTAAGGAAAGTCATTTTTAGAGTCCTGATAAGTGATTAATAGTGGTTGGCAAGGTCATTAAAATTGTTGGGCAAAGTCATTTTTAGAGTTCGGATAGGTTATTAACAGTGGTTTGCAAAGTCATTACAATTGTTGGGCAAAGTCATTTTTAGAGTTCGGATAAGTGATTAACAGTGGTTGGCAAAGTCATTACAATTGTTGGGCAAAGTCATTTTCAGAGGTCGGATAAGTGATTAACAGTGGTTGGCAAAGTCATTACAATTGTTGGGCAAAGTCATTTTTAGAGTTCGGATAAGTTTTTAACAGTGGTTGGCAAAGTCATTACAATTGTTGGGCAAAGTCATTTTTATAGTTCGGATAAGTGATTAACAGTTGTTGGCAAAGTCATTATAATTGTTGGCCAAAGTCATTTCTAGAGATCGGATAGGTGATTAATAGAGGTTGGCAAAGTCATTACAATTGTTGGGCAAAGTCATTACAATTGTTGGGCAAAGTCATTTTTAGAGTTCGGATAATTTATTAACAGTGGTTGGCAAAGTCATTTCTATTGTTGGGCAAAGTCATTTTTAGAGGTCGGATAAGTTATTAACAGTGGTTTGCAAAGTCATTACAATTGTTGGGCAAAGTCATTTTTAGAGTTCGGATAAGTTATTAACAGTGGTTTGCAAAGTCATTACAATTGTTGGGCAAAGTCATTTTTAGAGTTCGGATAAGTGATTAACAGTGGTTGGCAAAGTCATTACAATTTTTGGGCAAAGTCTTTTTTAGAGGTCGGATAAGTGATTAACAGTGGTTGGCAAAGTCATTACAATTTTTGGGCAAGGTCATTTCTAGAGATCGGATAAGTGATTTTCAGTGGTTGGCAAATTCATTACAATTGTTGGGCAAAGTCATTTCTAGAGATCGGATAAGTGATTAACAGTGGTTGGCAAAGTCATTACAATTGTTGGGCAAAGTCATTTTTAGAGTTCGGATAAGTAATTAACAGTGGTTGGGAAAGTCATTACAATTGTTGGGCAAAGTCATTTTTAGAGTTCGGATAAGTTTTTAACAGTGGTTGGCAAAGTCATTACAATTGTTGGGCAAAGTCATTTTCAGAGGTCGGATAAGTGATTAACAGTGTGTGTCAAAGTCATTACAATTTTTAAGGAAAGTCATTTTTAGAGTCCTGATAAGTGATTAATAGTGGTTGGCAAGGTCATTAAAATTGTTGGGCAAAGTCATTTTTAGAGTTCGGATAAGTTATTAACACTGGTTTGCAAAGTCATTATAATTGTTGGGCAAAGTCATTTTTAGAGTTCGGATAAGTTATTAACAGTGGTTTGCAAAGTCATTACAATTGTTGGGCAAAGTCATTTTTAGAGTTCGGATAAGTGATTAACAGTGGTTGGCAAAGTCATTACAATTGTTGGGCAAAGTCATTTTTAGAGTTCGGATAAGTGATTAACAGTGGTTGGCAAAGTCATTACAATTGTTGGGCAAAGTCATTTTTAGAGTTCGGATAAGTTTTTAACAGTGGTTGGCAAAGTCATTACAATTGTTGGGCAAAGTCATTTTTATAGTTCGGATAAGTGATTAACAGTTGTTGGCAAAGTCATTATAATTGTTGGCCAAAGTCATTTCTAGAGATCGGATAGGTGATTAATAGAGGTTGGCAAAGTCATTACAATTGTTGGGCAAAGCCATTTCAATTGTTGGGCAAAGTCATTTTAAGAGTTCGGATAATTTATTAACAGTGGTTGGCAAAGTCATTTCTATTGTTGGGCAAAGTCATTTTTAGAGTTCGGATAAGTTATTAACAGTGGTTTGCAAAGTCATTACAATTGTTGGGCAAAGTCATTTTTAGAGTTCGGATAAGTTATTAACAGTGGTTTGCAAAGTCATTACAATTGTTGGGCAAAGTCATTTTTAGAGTTCGGATAAGTGATTAACAGTGGTTGGCAAAGTCATTACAATTTTTGGGCAAAGTCATTTTCAGAGGTCGGATAAGTGATTAACAGTGGTTGGCAAAGTCATTACAATTGTTGGGCAAAGTCATTTTTAGAGTTCGGATAAGTGATTTTCAGTGGTTGGCAAATTCATTACAATTGTTGGGCAAAGTCATTTCTAGAGATCGGATAAGTGATTAACAGTGGTTGGCAAAGTCATTACAATTGTTGGGCAAAGTCATTTTTAGAGTTCGGATAAGTAATTAACAGTGGTTGGGAAAGTCATTACAATTGTTGGGCAAAGTCATTTCTAGAGATCGGATGAGTGATTAACAGTGGTTGGCAAAGTCATTACAATTGTTGGGAAAAGTCATTTTTAGAGTTCGGATAATTTATTAACAGTGGTTGGCAAAGTCATTTCTATTGTTGGGCAAAGTCATTTTTAGAGGTCGGATAAGTGATTAACAGTGTGTGTCAAAGTCATTACAATTGTTGGGCAAAGTCATTTCTAGAGATCGGATAAGTGATTAACAGTGGTTGGCAAGGTCATTAAAATTGTTGGGCAAAGTCATTTTTAGAGTTCGGATAAGTTATTAACAGTGGTTTGCAAAGTCATTACAATTGTTGGGCAAAGTCATTTTTAGAGTTCGGATAAGTTATTAACAGTGGTTTGCAAAGTCATTACAATTGTTGGGCAAAGTCATTTTTAGAGTTCGGATAAGTGATTAACAGTGGTTGGCAAAGTCATTACAATTGTTGGGCAAAGTCATTTTTAGAGTTCGGATAAGTGATTAACAGTGGTTGGCAAAGTCATTACAATTGTTGGGCAAAGTCATTTTTAGAGTTCGGATAAGTTTTTAACAGTGGTTGGCAAAGTCATTACAATTGTTGGGCAAAGTCATTTTTATAGTTCGGATAAGTGATTAACAGTTGTTGGCAAAGTCATTATAATTGTTGGCCAAAGTCATTTCTAGAGATCGGATAGGTGATTAATAGAGGTTGGCAAAGTCATTACAATTGTTGGGCAAAGCCATTTCAATTGTTGGGCAAAGTCATTTTAAGAGTTCGGATAATTTATTAACAGTGGTTGGCAAAGTCATTTCTATTGTTGGGCAAAGTCATTTTTAGAGTTCGAATAAGTGATTAACAGTGGTTGGCAAAGTCATTACAATTGTTGGGCAAAGTCATTTTCAGAGGTCGGATAAGTGATTAACAGTGGTTGGCAAAGTCATTACAATTGTTGGGCAAAGTCATTTTTAGAGTTCGGATGAGTTTTTAACAGTGGTTGGCAAAGTCATTACAATTGTTGGGCAAAGTCATTTTTATAGTTCGGATAAGTGATTAACAGTTGTTGGCAAAGTCATTATAATTGTTGGCCAAAGTCATTATAATTGTTGGCCAAAGTCATTTCTAGAGATCGGATAGGTGATTAACAGAGGTTGGCAAAGTCATTACAATTGTTGGGCAAAGTCATTTCTAGAGATCGGATAAGTGATTAACAGTTGTCGGCAAAGTCAGTACAATTGTTGGGCAAAGTCTTTTTTAGAGGTCGGATAAGTGATTAACAGTGGTTGGCAAAGTCATTACAATTTTTGGGCAAAGTCATTTCTAGAGATCGGATAAGTGATTTTCAGTGGTTGGCAAATTCATTACAATTGTTGGGCAAAGTCATTTCTAGAGATCGGATAAGTGATTAACAGTGGTTGGCAAAGTCATTACAATTGTTGGGCAAAGTCATTTTTAGAGTTCGGATAAGTAATTAACAGTGGTTGGGAAAGTCATTACAATTGTTGGGCAAAGTCATTTCTAGAGATCGGATGAGTGATTAACAGTGGTTGGCAAAGTCATTACAATTGTTGGGCAAAGTCATTTTTAGAGTTCGGATAATTTATTAACAGTGGTTGGCAAAGTCATTTCTATTGTTGGGCAAAGTCATTTTTAGAGGTCGGATAAGTGATTAACAGTGTGTGTCAAAGTCATTACAATTTTTAAGGAAAGTCATTTTTAGAGTTCGGATAAGTGATTAACAGTTGTTGGCAAATGCATTACAATTGTTGGGCAAAGTCATTTTTAGAGTTCGGATAAGTTTTTAACAATGGTCGGCAAAGTCATTACAATTGTTGGGCAAAGTCATTTTTAGAGTTCGGATAAGTGATTAACAGTTGTTGGCAAAGTCATTATAATTGTTGGGCAAAGTCATTTTTAGAGTTCGGATAAGTGATTAACAGTTGTTGGCAAAGTCATTATAATTGTTGGCCAAAGTCATTTCTAGAGATCGGATAAGTGATTAACAGAGGTTGGCAAAGTCATTACAATTGTTGGGCAAAGTCATTTTCAGAGATCGGATAAGTTTTTAACAGTGGTTGGCAAAGTCATTACAATTGTTGGGCAAAGTCATTTTTAGAGTTCGGATAAGTAAATAACAGTGGTTGGGAAAGTCATTACAATTGTTGGGCAAAGTCATTTCTAGAGATCGGATGAGTGATTAACAGTGGTTGGCAAAGTCATTACAATTGTTGGGCAAAGTCATTTTTAGAGTTCGGATTATTTATTTACAGTGGTTGGCAAAGTCATTTCTATTGTTGGGCAAAGTCATTTTTAGAGGTCGGATAAGTGATTAACAGTGTGTGTCAAAGTCATTACAATTTTTAAGGAAAGTCATTTTTAGAGTCCGGATAAGTGATTAATAGTGGTTGGCATGGTCATTAAAATTGTTGGGCAAAGTCATTTTTAGAGTTCGGATAAGTTATTAACAGTGGTTTGCAAAGTCATTACAATTGTTGGGCAAAGTCATTTTTAGAGTTCGGATAAGTTATTAACAGTGGTTTTCAAAGTCATTACAATTGTTGGGCAAAAACATTTTTAGAGTTCGGATAAGTGATTAACAGTGGTTGGCAAATTCATTACAATTGTTGGGCAACGTCATTTTCAGAGGTCGGATAAGTGATTAACAGTGGTTGGCAAAGTCATTACAATTGTTGGGCAAAGTCATTTTTAGAGTTCGGATAAGTGATTTTCAGTGGTTGGCAAATTCATTACAATTGTTGGGCAAAGTCATTTCTAGAGATCGGATAAGTGATTAACAGTGGTTGGCAAAGTCATTACAATTGTTGGGCAAAGTCATTTTTAGAGTTCGGATAAGTAATTAACAGTGGTTGGGAAAGTCATTACAATTGTTGGGCAAAGTCATTTCTAGAGATCGGATTAGTGATTAACAGTGGTTGGCAAAGTCATTACAATTGTTGGGCAAAGTCATTTTTAGAGTTCGGATTATTTATTTACAGTGGTTGGCAAAGTCATTTCTATTGTTGGGCAAAGTCATTTTTAGAGGTCGGATAAGTGATTAACAGTGTGTGTCAAAGTCATTACAATTTTTGAGGAAAGTCATTTTTAGAGTCCGGATAAGTGATTAATAGTGGTTGGCAAGGTCATTAAAATTGTTGGGCAAAGTCATTTTTAGAGTTCGGATAAGTTATTAACAGTGGTTGGCAAAGTCATTTCTATTGTTGGGCAAAGTCATTTTTAGAGTTCGGATAAGTTATTAACAGTGGTTTGCAAAGTCATTACAATTGTTGGGCAAAGTCATTTTTAGAGTTCGGATAAGTGATTAACAGTGGTTGGCAAAGTCATTACAATTGTTGGGCAAAGTCATTTTTAGAGTTCGGATAAGTGATTAACAGTGGTTGGCAAAGTCATTACAATTGTTGGGCAAAGTCATTTTTAGAGTTCGGATAAGTTTTTAACAGTGGTTGGCAAAGTCATTACAATTGTTGGGCAAAGTCATTTTTATAGTTCGGATAAGTGATTAACAGTTGTTGGCAAAGTCATTATA
This sequence comes from Brachionus asplanchnoidis, assembly GCA_025491095.1. Lineage (NCBI taxonomy): Eukaryota > Metazoa > Rotifera > Eurotatoria > Ploima > Brachionidae > Brachionus > Brachionus asplanchnoidis. The sequence goes on from JAILYF010000127.1 coordinate 52,815, forward strand.
ATTGTTGGCAAAAGTCATTTCTAGAGATCGGATAGGTGATTAATAGAGGTTGGCAAAGTCATTACAATTGTTGGGCAAAGCCATTACAATTGTTGGGCAAAGTCATTTTAAGAGTTCGGATAATTTATTAACAGTGGTTGGCAAAGTCATTTCTATTGTTGGGCAAAGTCATTTTTAGAGGTCGGATAAGTTATTAACAGTGGTTTGCAAAGTCATTACAATTGTTGGGCAAAGTCATTTTTAGAGTTCGGATAAGTTATTAACAGTGGTTTGCAAAGTCATTACAATTGTTGGGCAAAGTCATTTTTAGAGTTCGGATAAGTGATTAACAGTGGTTGGCAAAGTCATTACAATTGTTGGGCAAAGTCATTTTCAGAGGTCGGATAAGTGATTAACAGTGGTTGGCAAAGTCATTACAATTGTTGGGCAAAGTCATTTTTAGAGTTCGGATAAGTTTTTAACAGTGGTTGGCAAAGTCATTACAATTGTTGGGCAAAGTAATTTTTATAGTTCGGATAAGTGATTAACAGTTGTTGGCAAAGTCATTATAATTGTTGGCCAAAGTCATTATAATTGTTGGCCAAAGTCATTTCTAGAGATCGGATAGGTGATTAACAGAGGTTGGCAAAGTCATTACAATTGTTGGGCAAAGTCATTTCTAGAGATCGGATAAGTGATTAACAGTTGTCGGCAAAGTCAGTACAATTGTTGGGCAAAGTCTTTTTTAGAGGTCGGATAAGTGATTAACAGTGGTTGGCAAAGTCATTACAATTTTTGGGCAAAGTCATTTCTAGAGATCGGATAAGTGATTTTCAGTGGTTGGCAAATTCATTACAATTGTTGGGCAAAGTCATTTCTAGAGATCGGATAAGTGATTAACAGTGGTTGGCAAAGTCATTACAATTGTTGGGCAAAGTCATTTTTAGAGTTCGGATAAGTAATTAACAGTGGTTGGGAAAGTCATTACAATTGTTGGGCAAAGTCATTTCTAGAGATCGGATGAGTGATTAACAGTGGTTGGCAAAGTCATTACAATTGTTGGGCAAAGTCATTTTTAGAGTTCGGATAATTTATTAACAGTGGTTGGCAAAGTCATTTCTATTGTTGGGCAAAGTCATTTTTAGAGGTCGGATAAGTGATTAACAGTGTGTGTCAAAGTCATTACAATTTTTAAGGAAAGTCATTTTTAGAGTTCGGATAAGTGATTAACAGTGGTTGGCAAAGTCATTACAATTGTTGGGCAAAGTCATTTTTAGAGTTCGGATAAGTTTTTAACAATGGTCGGCAAATTCATTACAATTGTTGGGCAAAGTCATTTCTAGAGATCGGATAAGTGATTAACAGTGGTTGGCAAAGTCATTACAATTGTTGGGCAAAGTCATTTTTAGAGTTCGGATAAGTAATTAACAGTGGTTGGGAAAGTCATTACAATTGTTGGGCAAAGTCATTTTCAGAGATCGGATAAGTTTTTAACAGTGGTTGGCAAAGTCATTACAATTGTTGGGCAAAGTCATTTTTAGAGTTCGGATAAGTAAATAACAGTGGTTGGGAAAGTCATTACAATTGTTGGGCAAAGTCATTTCTAGAGATCGGATGAATGATTAACAGTGGTTGGCAAAGTCATTACAATTGTTGGGCAAAGTCATTTTTAGAGTTCGGATTATTTATTTACAGTGGTTGGCAAAGTCATTTCTATTGTTGGGCAAAGTCATTTTTAGAGGTCGGATAAGTGATTAACAGTGTGTGTCAAAGTCATTACAATTTTTAAGGAAAGTCATTTTTAGAGTCCGGATAAGTGATTAATAGTGGTTGGCATGGTCATTAAAATTGTTGGGCAAAGTCATTTTTAGAGTTCGGATAAGTTATTAACAGTGGTTTGCAAAGTCATTACAATTGTTGGGCAAAGTCATTTTTAGAGTTCGGATAAGTTATTAACAGTGGTTTTCAAAGTCATTACAATTGTTGGGCAAAAACATTTTTAGAGTTCGGATAAGTGATTAACAGTGGTTGGCAAATTCATTACAATTGTTGGGCAAAGTCATTTTCAGAGGTCGGATAAGTGATTAACAGTGGTTGGCAAAGTCATTACAATTGTTGGGCAAAGTCATTTTTAGAGTTCGGATAAGTGATTAACAGTTGTTGGCAAAGTCATTATAATTTTTGGCCAAAGTCATTTCTAGAGATCGGATAGGTGATTAATAGAGGTTGGCAAAGTCATTACAATTGTTGGGCAAAGTCATTTTTAGAGTTCGGATAATTTATTAACAGTGGTTGGCAAAGTCATTTCTATTGTTGGGCAAAGTCATTATTAGAGGTCGGATAAGTTATTAACAGTGGTTTGCAAAGTCATTACAATTGTTGGGCAAAGTCATTTTTAGAGTTCGGATTAGTTATTAACAGTGGTTTGCAAAGTCATTACAATTGTTGGGCAAAGTCATTTTTAGAGTTCGGATAAGTGATTAACAGTGGTTGGCAAAGTCATTACAATTGTTGGGCAAAGTCATTTTCAGAGGTCGGATAAGTGATTAACAGTGGTTGGCAAAGTCATTACAATTGTTGGGCAAAGTCATTTTTAGAGTTCGGATAAGTTTTTAACAGTGGTTGGCAAAGTCATTACAATTGTTGGGCAAAGTCATTTTTAGAGGTCGGATAAGTGATTAACAGTGTGTGTCAAAGTCATTATAATTTTTAAGGAAAGTCATTTTTAGAGTTCGGATAAGTGATTAACAGTGGTTGGCAAAGTCATTACAATTGTTGGGCAAAGTCATTTTCAGAGGTCGGATAAGTGATTAACAGAGGTTGGCAAAGTCATTACAATTGTTGGGCAAAGTCATTTTCAGAGATCGGATAAGTTTTTAACAGTGGTTGGCAAAGTCATTACAATTGTTGGGCAAAGTCATTTTTAGAGTTCGGATAAGTAAATAACAGTGGTTGGGAAAGTCATTCCAATTGTTGGGCAAAGTCATTTCCAGAGGTCGGATAAGTGATTAACAGAGGTTGGCAAAGTCATTACAATTGTTGGGCAAAGTCATTTTTAGAGTTCGGATAAGTTATTAACAGTGGTTTTCAAAGTCATTACAATTGTTGGGCAAAAACATTTTTAGAGTTCGGATAAGTGATTAACAGTGGTTGGCAAATTCATTACAATTGTTGGGCAAAGTCATTTTCAGAGGTCGGATAAGTGATTAACAGTGGTTGGCAAAGTCATTACAATTGTTGGGCAAAGTCATTTTTAGAGTTCGGATAAGTGATTAACAGTTGTTGGCAAAGTCATTATAATTTTTGGCCAAAGTCATTTTTAGAGTTCGGATAAGTGATTAACAGTGGTTGGCAAAGTCATTACAATTGTTGGGCAAAGTCATTTTTAGAGGTCGGATAAGTGATTAACAGTGTGTGTCAAAGTCATTATAATTTTTAAGGAAAGTCATTTTTAGAGTTCGGATAAGTGATTAACAGTGGTTGGCAAAGTCATTACAATTGTTGGGCAAAGTCATTTTCAGAGGTCGGATAAGTGATTAACAGAGGTTGGCAAAGTCATTACAATTGTTGGGCAAAGTCATTTTCAGAGATCGGATAAGTTTTTAACAGTGGTTGGCAAAGTCATTACAATTGTTGGGCAAAGTCATTTTTAGAGTTCGGATAAGTAAATAACAGTGGTTGGGAAAGTCATTCCAATTGTTGGGCAAAGTCATTTCCAGAGGTCGGATAAGTGATTAACAGAGGTTGGCAAAGTCATTACAATTGTTGGGCAAAGTCATTTTTAGAGTTCGGATAAGTTATTAACAGTGGTTTTCAAAGTCATTACAATTGTTGGGCAAAAACATTTTTAGAGTTCGGATAAGTGATTAACAGTGGTTGGCAAATTCATTACAATTGTTGGGCAAAGTCATTTTCAGAGGTCGGATAAGTGATTAACAGTGGTTGGCAAAGTCATTACAATTGTTGGGCAAAGTCATTTTTAGAGTTCGGATAAGTGATTAACAGTTGTTGGCAAAGTCATTATAATTTTTGGCCAAAGTCATTTCTAGAGATCGGATAGGTGATTAATAGAGGTTGGCAAAGTCATTACAATTGTTGGGCAAAGTCATTTTTAGAGTTCGGATAATTTATTAACAGTGGTTGGCAAAGTCATTTCTATTGTTGGGCAAAGTCATTTTTAGAGTTCGGATAAGTGATTAACAGTGGTTGGCAAAGTCATTACAATTGTTGGGCAAAGTCATTTTTAGAGTTCGGATAAGTTATTAACAGTGGTTTGCAAAGTCATTACAATTGTTGGGCAAAGTCATTTTCAGAGGTTGGATAAGTGATTAACAGTGGTTGGCAAAGTCATTACAATTGTTGGGCTAAGTCATTTTTAGAGTTCGGATAAGTTTTTAACAATGGTCGGCAAAGTCATTACAATTGTTGGGCAAAGTCATTTTTAGAGTTCGGATATGTGATTAACAGTTGTTGGCAAAGTCATTATAATTGTTGGCCAAAGTCATTTCTAGAGATCGGATAAGTGATTAACAGAGGTTGGCAAAGTCATTACAATTGTTGGGCAAAGTCATTTTCAGAGATCGGATAAGTTTTTAACAGTGGTTGGCAAAGTCATTACAATTGTTGGGCAAAGTCATTTTTAGAGTTCGGATAAGTAAATAACAGTGGTTGGGAAAGTCATTACAATTGTTGGGCAAAGTCATTTCTAGAGATCGGATGAGTGATTAACAGTGGTTGGCAAAGTCATTACAATTGTTGGGCAAAGTCATTTTTAGAGTTCGGATTATTTATTTACAGTGGTTGGCAAAGTCATTTCTATTGTTGAGCAAAGTCATTTTTAGAGGTCGGATAAGTGATTAACAGTGTGTGTCAAAGTCATTACAATTTTTAAGGAAAGTCATTTTTAGAGTTCGGATAAGTGATTAACAGTGGTTGGCAAAGTCATTACAATTGTTGGGCAAAGTCATTTTCAGAGGTCGGATAAGTGATTAACAGTGGTTGGCAAAGTCATTACAATTGTTGGGCAAAGTCATTTTTAGAGTTCGGATAAGTTTTTAACAATGGTCGGCAAAGTCATTACAATTGTTGGGCAAAGTCATTTTTAGAGTTCGGATAAGTGATTAACAGTTGTTGGCAAAGTCATTATAATTGTTGGCCAAAGTCATTTCTAGAGATCGGATAAGTGATTAACAGAGGTTGGCAAAGTCATTACAATTGTTGGGCAAAGTCATTTTCAGAGATCGGATAAGTTTTTAACAGTGGTTGGCAAAGTCATTACAATTGTTGGGCAAAGTCATTTTTAGAGTTCGGATAAGTAAATAACAGTGGTTGGGAAAGTCATTACAATTGTTGGGCAAAGTCATTTCTAGAGATCGGATTATTTATTTACAGTGGTTGGCAAAGTCATTTCTATTGTTGGGCAAAGTCATTTTTAGAGGTCGGATAAGTGATTAACAGTGTGTGTCAAAGTCATTACAATTTTTAAGGAAAGTCATTTTTAGAGTTCGGATAAGTGATTAACAGTGGTTGGCAAAGTCATTACAATTGTTGGGCAAAGTCATTTTCAGAGGTCGGATAAGTGATTAACAGTGGTTGGCAAAGTCATTACAATTGTTGGGCAAAGTCATTTTAGAGTTCGGATAAGTTTTTAACAATGGTCGGCAAAGTCATTACAATTGTTGGGCAAAGTCATTTTTAGAGTTCGGATAAGTGATTAACAGTTGTTGGCAAAGTCATTATAATTGTTGGCCAAAGTCATTTCTAGAGATCGGATAAGTGATTAACAGAGGTTGGCAAAGTCATTACAATTGTTGGGCAAAGTCATTTTCAGAGATCGGATAAGTTTTTAACAGTGGTTGGCAAAGTCATTACAATTGTTGGGCAAAGTCATTTTTAGAGTTCGGATAAGTAAATAACAGTGGTTGGGAAAGTCATTACAATTGTTGGGCAAAGTCATTTCTAGAGATCGGATGAGTGATTAACAGTGGTTGGCAAAGTCATTACAATTGTTGGGCAAAGTCATTTTTAGAGTTCGGATTATTTATTTACAGTGGTTGGCAAAGTCATTTCTATTGTTGGGCAAAGTCATTTTTAGAGGTCGGATAAGTGATTAACAGTGTGTGTCAAAGTCATTACAATTTTTAAGGAAAGTCATTTTTAGAGTCCGGATAAGTGATTAATAGTGGTTGGCATGGTCATTAAAATTGTTGGGCAAAGTCATTTTTAGAGTTCGGATAAGTTATTAACAGTGGTTTGCAAAGTCATTACAATTGTTGGGCAAAGTCATTTTTAGAGTTCGGATAAGTTATTAACAGTGGTTTTCAAAGTCATTACAATTGTTGGGCAAAAACATTTTTAGAGTTCGGATAAGTGATTAACAGTGGTTGGCAAAGTCATTACAATTGTTGGGCAAAGTCATTTTCAGAGGTCGGATAAGTGATTAACAGTGGTTGGCAAAGTCATTACAATTGTTGGGCAAAGTCATTATTAGAGTTCGGATAAGTTTTTAACAGTGGTTGGCAAAGTCATTACAATTGTTGGGCAAAGTCATTATAATTGTTGGCCAAAGTCATTTCTAGAGATCGGATCGGTGATTAACAGAGGTTGGCAAAGTCATTACAATTGTTGGGCAAAGTCATTTCTAGAGATCGGATAAGTGATAAAGAGTCGGCAAAGTCATTACAATTGTTGGGCAAAGTCTTTTTTAGAGGTCGGATAAGTGATTAACAGTGGTTGGGAAAGTCATTACAATTTTTGGGCAAAGTCATTTCTAGAGATCGGATAAGTGATTTACAGTGGTTGGCAAATTCATTACAATTGTTGGGCAAAGTCATTTCTAGAGATCGGATAAGTGATAAAGAGTCGGCAAAGTCATTACAATTGTTGGGCAAAGTCTTTTTTAGAGGTCGGATAAGTGATTAACAGTGGTTGGGAAAGTCATTACAATTTTTGGGCAAAGTCATTTCTAGAGATCGGATAAGTGATTTACAGTGGTTGGCAAATTCATTACAATTGTTGGGCAAAGTCATTTCTAGAGATCGGATAAGTGATTAACAGTGGTTGGCAAAGTCATTACAATTGTTGGGCAAAGTCATTTTTAGAGTTCGGATAAGTAATTAACAGTGGTTGGGAAAGTCATTACAATTGTTGGGCAAAGTCATTTTTAGAGTTCGGATAAGTGATTAACAGTTGTTGGCAAGGTCATTATAATTGTTGGCCAAAGTCATTTCTAGAGATCGGATAGGTGATTAACAGAGGTTGGCAAAGTCATTACAATTGTTGGGCAAAGTCATTTCTAGAGATCGGATAAGTGATAAAGAGTCGGCAAAGTCATTACAATTGTTGGGCAAAGTCTTTTTTAGAGGTCGGATAAGTGATTAACAGTGGTTGGCAAAGTCATTACAATTTTTGGGCAAAGTCATTTCTAGAGATCGGATAAGTGATTTACAGTGGTTGGCAAATTCATTACAATTGTTGGGCAAAGTCATTTCTAGAGATCGGATAAGTGATTAACAGTGGTTGGCAAAGTCATTACAATTGTTGGGCAAAGTCATTTTTAGAGTTCGGATAAGTGATTAACAGTGGTTGGCAAAGTCATTACAATTGTTGGGCAATGTCATTTTCAGAGGTCGGATAAGTGATTAACAGTGGTTGGGAAAGTCATTACAATTGTTGGGCAAAGTCATTTCTAGAGATCGGATGAGTGATTAACAGTGGTTGGCAAAGTCATTACAATTGTTGGGCAAAGTCATTTTTAGAGTTCGGATAAGTAATTAACAGTGGTTGGGAAAGTCATTACAATTGTTGGGCAAAGTCATTTCTAGAGTTCGGATAAGTGATTAACAGTTGTTGGCAAAGTCATTATAATTGTTGGCCAAAGTCATTTTTAGAGGTCGGATAAGTGATTAATAGTGGTTGGCAAGGTCATTAAAATTGTTGGGCAAAGTCATTTTTAGAGTTCGGATAAGTAAATAACAGTGGTTGGCAAGGTCATTAAAATTGTTGGGCAAAGTCATTTTTAGAGTTCGGATAAGTTATTAACAGTGGTTTGCAAAGTCATTACAATTGTTGGGCAAAGTCATTTTTAGAGTTCGGATTATTTATTTACAGTGGTTGGCAAAGTCATTTCTATTGTTGGGCAAAGTCATTTTTAGAGGTCGGATAAGTGATTAACAGTGTGTGTCAAAGTCATTACAATTTTTAAGGAAAGTCATTTTTAGAGTTCGGATAAGTTTTTAACAGTGGTTGGCAAAGTCATTACAATTGTTGGGCAAAGTCATTATAATTGTTGGCCAAAGTCATTTCTAGAGATCGGATAAATGATTAACAGAGGTTGGCAAAGTCATAACAATTTTTGGGCAAAGTCATTTCTAGAGATCGGATAAGTGATTAACAGTTGTCGGCAAAGTCATTACAATTGTTGGGCAAAGTCATTTCTAGAGATCGGATGAGTGATTAACAGTGGTTGGCAAAGTCATTACAATTGTTGGTCAAAGTCATTTCTAGAGATCGGATAAATGATTAACAGAGGTTGGCATAGTCATTACAATTGTTGGGCAAAGTCATTTTTAGAGGTCGGATAAGTGATTAAAAGTGGTTGGCAAAGTCATTACAATTGATGGGCAAAGTCATTATAATTGTTGGCCAAAGTCATTTCTAGAGATCGGATAAGTGATTAACAGAGGTTGGCAAAGTCATTACAATTGTTGGGCAAAGTCATTTCTAGAGATCGGATAAGTGATTAACAGTTGTCGGCAAAGTCATTACAATTGTTGGGCAAAGTCATTTCTAGAGATCGGATGAGTGATTAACAGTGGTTGGCAAAGTCATTACAATTGTTGGGCAAAGTCATTTCTAGAGATCGGATAAATGATTAACAGAGGTTGGCATAGTCATTACAATTGTTGGGCAAAGTCATTTTTAGAGGTCGGATAAGTAATTAAAAGTGGTTGGCAAAGTCATTACAATTGTTGGACAAAGTCATTTTTAGAGTTCGGATAAGTAATTAACAGTGGTTGGCAAAGTCATAACAATTGTTGGGCAAAGTCATTTTTAGAGTTCGGATAAGTGATTAACAGTGGTTGGCAAAGTCATTACAATTGTTGGGCAAAGTCATTTTTAGAGTTCGGATAAATGATTAACAGAGGTTGGCAAAGTCATTACAATTGTTGGGCAAAGTCATTTCTAGAGATCGGATAAATGATTAACAGAGGTTGGCATAGTCACTACAATTGTTGGGCAAAGTCATTTTTAGAGGTCGGATAAGTGATTAAAAGTGGTTGGCAAAGTCATTACAATTGTTGGGCAAAGTCATTTTTAGAGTTCGGATAAGTGATTAACAGTTGTTGGCAAAGTCATTATAATTGTTTGCCAAAGTCATTTCTAGAGATCGGATAAGTGATTAACAGTTGTCGGCAAAGTCATTACAATTGTTGGGCAAAGTCTTTTTTAGAGGTCGGATAAGTGATTAACAGTGGTTGGCAAAGTCACTACAATTTTTGGGCAAAGTCATTTCTAGAGATCGGATAAGTGATTAACAGTGGTTGGCAAAGTCATTACAATTGTTGGGCAAAGTCATTTCTAGAGATCGGATAAGTGATTAACAGTGGTTGGCAAAGTCATTCCAATTGTTGAGCAAAGTCATTTTTAGAGTTCGGATAATTTATTAACAGTGGTTGGCGAAGTCATTACAATTGTTGGGCATAGTCATTTATAGAGATCGGATAAGTGATTAACAGTGGTTGGCAAAGTAATTACAATTGTTGGGCAAAGTCATTTTCAGAGTTCGGATAAATGATTAACAGTGGTTGGCAAAGTCATTACAATTGTTGGGAAAAGTCATTTCTAGAGATCGGATAAGTGATTAACAGTTGTCGGCAAAGTCATTTCTATTGTTGGGCAAAGTCATTTTTAGAGGTCGGATAAGTGATTAATAGTGGTTGGCAAAGTCATTCTAATTGTTGGACATAGTCAATTTTAGAGTTCGGATAAGTGAATAACAGTGGTTGGCAAAGTCATTACAATTGTTGGGCAAAGTCATTTTTAGAGTTCGGATAAGTGATTAACAGTGGTTGGCAAAGTCATTACTATTGTTGGGAAAAGTCATTTCTAGAGTTCGGATAAATGATTAACAGTGGTTGGCAAAGTCATTACTATTGTTGGGCAAAGTCATTTTTAGAGGTCGGATAAGTGATTAATAGTGGTTGGCTAGGTCATTAAAATTGTTGGGCAAAGTCATTTTTAGAGTTCGGATAAGTAATTAACAGTGGTTGGCAAAGTCATTACAATTGTTGGGCAAAGTCATTTCTAGAGTTCGGATAATTTATTAACAGTGGTTGGCAAAGTCATTATAAGTGTTGGGCAAAGTCATTTCTAGAGATTAGATAAGTGATTAACAGAGGTTTGCAAAGTCATTACAATTGTTGGGCAAAGACTTTTTTAGAGGTCGGATAAGTGATTAACAGTGGTTGGCAAAGTCATTACAATATTTTGGCAAAGTCATTTCTAGAGTTCGGATAATTTATTAACAGTGGTTGGCAAAGCCATTATAATTGTTGGCCAAAGTCATTTCTAGCGATCGGATAAGTGATTAACAGTTGTCGGCAAAGTCATTTCTATTGGTGGGCAAAGTCATTTTTAGAGGTCGGATAAGTGATTAACAGTGTGTGTCAAAGTCATTACAATTTTTAAGGAAAGTCATTTTTAGAGTCCGGATAAATGATTAATAGTGGTTGGCAAAGTCATTACAATTGTTGGGCATAGTCAATTTTAGAGTTCGGATAAGTGAATAACAGTGGTTGGCAAAGTCATTACAATTGTTGGGCAAAGTCATTTTTAGAGGTCTGATAAGTGATTAACAGTGGTTTGCAAAGTCATTACAATTGTTGGGCAAAGTCATTTCTAGAGATCGGATAAGTGATTAACAGTGGTTGGCAAAGTCATTACAATTGTTGGACAAAGTCATTTTTAGAGTTCGGATAAGTAATTAACAGTGGTTGGCAAAGTCATAACAATTGTTGGGCAAAGTCATTTTTAGAGTTCGGATAAGTGATTAACAGTGGTTGGCAAAGTCATTACAATTGTTGGACAAAGTCATTTTTAGAGTTCGGATAAGTAATTAACAGTGGTTGGCAAAGTCATTACAATTGTTGGGCAAAGTCATTTTTAGAGTTCGGATAAATGATTAACAGAGGTTGGCAAAGTCATTACAATTGTTGGACAAAGTCATTTTTAGAGTTCGGATAAGTAATTAACAGTGGTTGGCAAAGTCATTACAATTGTTGGGCAAAGTCATTTTTAGAGTTCGGATAAATGATTAACAGAGGTTGGCAAAGTCATTACAATTGTTGGGCAAAGTCATTTCTAGAGATCGGATAAATGATTAACAGAGGTTGGCATAGTCACTACAATTGTTGGGCAAAGTCATTTTTAGAGGTCGGATAAGTGATTAAAAGTGGTTGGCAAAGTCATTACAATTGTTGGGCAAAGTCATTTTTAGAGTTCGGATAAGTTTTTAACAGTGGTTGGCAAAGTCATTACAATTGTGGGGCAAAGTCATTTTTAGAGTTCGGATAAGTGATTAACAGTTGTTGGCAAAGTCATTATAATTGTTTGCCAAAGTCATTTCTAGAGATCGGATAAGTGATTAACAGTTGTCGGCAAAGTCATTACAATTGTTGGGCAAAGTCTTTTTTAGAGGTCGGATAAGTGATTAACAGTGGTTGGCAAAGTCACTACAATTTTTGGGCAAAGTCATTTCTAGAGATCGGATAAGTGATTTACAGTGGCTGGCAAATTCATTACAATTGTTGGGCAAAGTCATTTCTAGAGATCGGATAAGTGATTAACAGTGGTTGGCAAAGTCATTACAATTGTTGGGCAAAGTCATTTCTAGAGATCGGATAAGTGATTAACAGTGGTTGGCAAAGTCATTACAATTGTTGAGCAAAGTCATTTTTAGAGTTCGGATAATTTATTAACAGTGGTTGGCGAAGTCATTACAATTGTTGGGCATAGTCATTTATAGAGATCGGATAAGTGATTAACAGTGGTTGGCAAAGTAATTACAATTGTTGGGCAAAGTCATTTTCAGAGTTCGGATAAATGATTAACAGTGGTTGGCAAAGTCATTACAATTGTTGGGAAAAGTCATTTTTAGAGTTCGGATAGGTTATTAACGGTGGTTGGCAAAGTCATTACAATTGTTGGGCAAAGTCATTTCTAGAGATCGGATAAGTGATTAACAGTTGTCGGCAAAGTCATTTCTATTGTTGGGCAAAGTCATTTTTAGAGGTCGGATAAGTGATTAATAGTGGTTGGCAAAGTCATTCTAATTGTTGGACATAGTCATTTTTAGAGTTCGGATAAGTGAATAACAGTGGTTGGCAAAGTCATTACAATTGTTGGGCAAAGTCATTTTTAGAGTTCGGATAAGTGATTAACAGTGGTTGGCAAAGTCATTACTATTGTTGGGAAAAGTCATTTCTAGAGTTCGGATAAGTGATTAACAGTGGTTGGCAAAGTCATTACTATTGTTGGGCAAAGTCATTTTTAGAGGTCGGATAAGTGATTAATAGTGGTTGGCTAGGTCATTAAAATTGTTGGGCAAAGTCATTTTTAGAGTTCGGATAAGTAATTAACAGTGGTTGGCAAAGTCATTACAATTGTTGGGCAAAGTCATTTCTAGAGTTCGGATAATTTATTAACAGTGGTTGGCAAAGTCATTATAAGTGTTGGGCAAAGTCATTTCTAGAGATTAGATAAGTGATTAACAGAGGTTTGCAAAGTCATTACAATTGTTGGGCAAAGACTTTTTTAGAGGTCGGATAAGTGATTAACAGTGGTTGGCAAAGTCATTACAATATTTTGGCAAAGTCATTTCTAGAGTTCGGATAATTTATTAACAGTGGTTGGCAAAGCCATTATAATTGTTGGCCAAAGTCATTTCTAGCGATCGGATAAGTGATTAACAGTTGTCGGCAAAGTCATTTCAATTGGTGGGCAAAGTCATTTTTAGAGGTCGGATAAGTGATTAACAGTGTGTGTCAAAGTCATTACAATTTTTAAGGAAAGTCATTTTAGAGTCCGGATAAATGATTAATAGTGGTTGGCAAAGTCATTACAATTGTTGGGCATAGTCAATTTTAGAGTTCGGATAAGTGAATAACAGTGGTTGGCAAAGTCATTACAATTGTTGGGCAAAGTCATTTTTAGAGGTCTGATAAGTGATTAACAGTGGTTTGCAAAGTCATTACAATTGTTGGGCAAAGTCATTTCTAGAGATCGGATAAGTGATTAACAGTGGTTGGCAAAGTAATTACAATTGTTGGGCAAAGTCATTTTCAGAGTTCGGATAAATGATTAACAGTGGTTAGCAAAGTCATTACAATTGTTGGGAAAAGTCATTTTTAGAGTTCGGATAGGTTATTAACAGTGGTTGGCAAAGTCATTACAATTGTTGGGCAAAGTCATTTCTAGAGATCGGATAAGTGATTAACAGTTGTCGGCAAAGTCATTTCTATTGTTGGGCAAAGTCATTTTTAGAGGTCTGATAAGTGATTAATAGTGGTTGGCAAAGTCATTCTAATTGTTGGACATAGTCAATTTTAGAGTTCGGATAAGTGAATAACAGTGGTTGGCAAAGTCATTACAATTGTTGGGCAAAGTCATTTTTAGAGTTCGGATAAGTGATTAACAGTGGTTGGCAAAGTCATTACTATTGTTGGGAAAAGTCATTTCTAGAGTTCGGATATGTGATTAACAGTGGTTGGCAAAGTCATTACTATTGTTGGGCAAAGTCATTTTTAGAGGTCGGATAAGTGATTAACAGTGTGTGTCAAAGTCATTACAATTTATAAGGAAAGTCATTTTTAGAGTCCGGATAAGTGATTAATAGTGGTTGGCAAGGTCATTAAAATTGTTGGGCAAAGTCATTTTTAGAGTTCGGATAAGTAATTAACAGTGGTTGGCAAAGTCATTACAATTTTTGGGCAAAGTCATTTCTAGAGTTCGGATAAGTGATTAACAGTTGTCGGCAAAGTCATTTCTATTGTTGGGCAAAGTCATTTTTAGAGGTCTGATAAGTGATTAATAGTGGTTGGCAAAGTCATTCTAATTGTTGGACATAGTCAATTTTAGAGTTCGGATAAGTGAATAACAGTGGTTGGCAAAGTCATTACAATTGTTGGGCAAAGTCATTTTTAGAGTTCGGATAAGTGATTAACAGTGGTTGGCAAAGTCATTACTATTGTTGGGAAAAGTCATTTCTAGAGTTCGGATATGTGATTAACAGTGGTTGGCAAAGTCATTACTATTGTTGGGCAAAGTCATTTTTAGAGGTCGGATAAGTGATTAACAGTGTGTGTCAAAGTCATTACAATTTATAAGGAAAGTCATTTTTAGAGTCCGGATAAGTGATTAATAGTGGTTGGCAAGGTCATTAAAATTGTTGGGCAAAGTCATTTTTAGAGTTCGGATAAGTAATTAACAGTGGTTGGCAAAGTCATTACAATTTTTGGGCAAAGTCATTTCTAGAGTTCGGATAATTTATTAACAGTGGTTGGCAAAGTCATTACAAGTGTTGGGCAAAGTCATTTCTAGAGATTAGATAAGTGATTAACAGAGGTTTGCAAAGTCATTACAATTGTTGGGCAAAGACTTTTTTAGAGGTCGGATAAGTGATTAACAGTGGTTGGCAAAGTCATTACAATTTTTTGGCAAAGTCATTTCTAGAGTTCGGATAATTTATTAACAGTGGTTGGCAAAGCCATTATAATTGTTGGCCAAAGTCATTTCTAGCGATCGGATAAGTGATTAACAGAGGTTGGCAAAGTCATTTCTATTGGTGGGCAAAGTCATTTTTAGAGGTCGGATAAGTGATTAACAGTGTGTGTCAAAGTCATTACAATTTTTAAGGAAAGTCATTTTTAGAGTCCGGATAAATGATTAATAGTGGTTGGCAAAGTCATTTCAATTGTTGGGCATAGTCAATTTTAGAGTTCGGATAAGTGAATAACAGTGGTTGGCAAAGTCATTACAATTGTTGGGCAAAGTCATTTTTAGAGGTCTGATAAGTGATTAACAGTGGTTTGCAAAGTCATTACAATTGTTGGGCAAAGTCATTTTAGATTTCGGATAAGTTATTAACAGTGGTTGGCAATGTCATTACAATTGTTGGGCAAAGTCATTTTTAAAGTTCGGATAAGAGATTAAGAGTGATTACAAAGTCATTACAATTGTTGGGCAAAGTCATTTTTAGAGGTCGGATAAGTGATTAGTAGTGGTTGGCAAAGTCATTACAATTGTTTGGCAAAGTCATTTTTAGAGGTCGGATAAGTGATTAACAGTGGTTGGCAAAGTCATTTCTATTGGTGGGCAAAGTCATTTTTAGAGGTCGGATAAGTGATTAACAGTGTGTGTCAAAGTCATTACAATTTTTAAGGAAAGTCATTTTTAGAGTCCGGATAAATGATTAATAGTGGTTGGCAAAGTCATTACAATTGTTGGGCATAGTCAATTTTAAAGTTCGGATAAGTGAATAACAGTGGTTGGCAAAGTCATTACAATTGTTGGGCAAAGTCATTTTTAGAGTTCGGATAAGAGATTAACAGTGATTACAAAGTCATTACAATTGTTGGGCAAAGTAATTTTTAGAGGTCGGATAAGTGATTAACAGTGGTTGGCAAAGTAATTACAATTGTTGGGCAAAGTGATTTTTAGAGTTCGGATAAGTTATTAACAGTGGTTGGCAAAGTCATTACAATTGTTGGGCAAAGTCATTTCTAGAGATCGGATAAGTGATTAACAGTTGTCGGCAAAGTCATTACAATTGTTGGACAAAGACTTTTTTAGAGGTCGGATAAGTGATTAACAGTGGTTGGCAAAGTCATTTCAATTGTTGGGCAAAGTCATTTCCAGAGTTCGGATAAGTGATTAACAGTGGTTGGCAAAGTCATTACAATTGTTGGGCAAAGTCATTTTAGAGGTCGGATAAGTGATTAACAGTGGTTGGCAAATTCATTTCTATTGTTAGGCAAAGTCATTTTTAGAGGTCGGAGAAGTGATT
The DNA here is from genome assembly GCA_025491095.1 of Brachionus asplanchnoidis. Lineage (NCBI taxonomy): Eukaryota > Metazoa > Rotifera > Eurotatoria > Ploima > Brachionidae > Brachionus > Brachionus asplanchnoidis. The sequence goes on from JAILYF010000127.1 coordinate 68,857, forward strand.
AACAGTGTGTGTCAAAGTCATTACAATTTTTAAGGAAAGTCATTTTTAGAGTCCGGATAAGTGATTAATAGTGGTTGGCAAGATCATTAAAATTGATGGGCAAAGTCATTTTTAGAGTTCGGATAAATGATTAACAGAGGTTGGCATAGTCATTACAATTGTTGGGCAAAGTCATTTTTAGAGTTCGGATAAGTTATTAACAGTGGTTGGCAAAGTCATTACAATTGTTGGGCAAAGTCATTTTTAGAGTTCTGATAAGTGATTAAGAGTTGTTGGCAAAGTCATTATAATTGTTGGCCAAAGTCATTTCTAGAGATCGGATACGTGATTAACAGAGGTTGGCAAAGTCACTCCAATTGTTGGGCAAACTCATTTTTAGAGTTCGGATAAGTTATTAACAGTGGTTGGCAAAGTCATTACAATTGTTGGGAAAAGTCATTTCTAGAGATCGGATAAGTGATTAACAGTTGTCGGCAAAGTCATTACAATTGTTGGGTAAAGACTTTTTTAGAGGTCGGATAAGTGATTAACAGTGGTTGGCAAAGTCATTTCAATTGTTGGGCAAACTCATTTCTAGAGTTCGGATAATTTATTAACAGTAGTTGGCAAAGCCATTATAATTGTTGGCCAAAGTCATTTCTAGCGATCGGATAAGTGATTAACAGAGGTTGGCAAAGTCATTTCTATTGGTGGGCAAAGTCATTTTTAGAGGTCGGATAAGTGATTAACAGTGTGTGTCAAAGTCATTACAATTTTTAAGGAAAGTCATTTTTAGAGTCCGGATAAATGATTAATAGTGGTTGGCAAAGTCATTACAATTGTTGGGCATAGTCAATTTTAGAGTTCGGATAAGTGAATAACAGTGGTTGGCAAAGTCATTACAATTGTTGGGCAAAGTCATTTTTAGAGGTCTGATAAGTGATTAACAGTGGTTTGCAAAGTCATTACAATTGTTGGGCAAAGTCATTTTTAGATTTCGGATAAGTTATTAACAGTGGTTGGCAATGTCATTACAATTGTTGGGCAAAGTCATTTTTAAAGTTCGGATAAGAGATTAACAGTGATTACAAAGTCATTACAATTGTTGGGCAAAGTCATTTTTAGAGGTCGGATAAGTGATTAGTAGTGGTTGGCAAAGTCATTACAATTGTTTGGCAAAGTCATTTTTAGAGGTCGGATAAGTGATTAACAGTGGTTGGCAGAGTCATTTCTATTGGTGGGCAAAGTCATTTTTAGAGGTCGGATAAGTGATTAACAGTGTGTGTCAAAGTCATTACAATTTTTAAGGAAAGTCATTTTTAGAGTCCGGATAAATGATTAATAGTGGTTGGCAAAGTCATTACAATTGTTGGGCATAGTCAATTTTAAAGTTCGGATAAGTGAATAACAGTGGTTGGCAAAGTCATTACAATTGTTGGGCAAAGTCATTTTTAGAGTTCGGATAAGAGATTAACAGTGATTACAAAGTCATTACAATTGTTGGGCAAAGTAATTTTTAGAGGTCGGATAAGTGATTAACAGTGGTTGGCAAAGTAATTACAATTGTTGGGCAAAGTGATTTTTAGAGTTCGGATAAGTTATTAACAGTGGTTGGCAAAGTCATTACAATTATTGGGCAAAGTCATTTCTAGAGATCGGATAAGTGATTGACAGTTGTCGGCAAAGTCATTACAATTGTTGGACAAAGACTTTTTTAGAGGTCGGATAAGTGATTAACAGTGGTTGGCAAAGTCATTTCAATTGTTGGGCAAAGTCATTTCCAGAGTTCGGATAAGTGATTAACAGTGGTTGGCAAAGTCATTACAATTGTTGGGCAAAGTCATTTTTAGAGGTCGGATAAGTGATTAACAGTGGTTGGCAAAGTCATTTCTATTGTTAGGCAAAGTCATTTTTAGAGGTCGGATAAGTGATTAACAGTGTGTGTCAAAGTCATTACAATTTTTAAGGAAAGTCATTTTTAGAGTCCGGATAAGTGATTAATAGTGGTTGGCAAGATCATTAAAATTGATGGGCAAAGTCATTTTTAGAGTTCGGATAAATGATTAACAGAGGTTGGCATAGTCATTACAATTGTTGGGCAAAGTCATTTTTAGAGTTCGGATAAGTTATTAACAGTGGTTGGCAAAGTCATTACAATTGTTGGGCAAAGTCATTTTTAGAGTTCGGATAAGTGATTAAGAGTTGTTGGCAAAGTCATTATAATTGTTGGCCAAAGTCATTTCTAGAGATCGGATACGTGATTAACAGAGGTTGGCAAAGTCACTCCAATTGTTGGGCAAACTCATTTTTAGAGTTCGGATAAGTTATTAACAGTGGTTGGCAAAGTCATTACAATTGTTGGGAAAAGTCATTTCTAGAGATCGGATAAGTGATTAACAGTTGTCGGCAAAGTCATTACAATTGTTGGGTAAAGACTTTTTTAGAGGTCGGATAAGTGATTAACAGTGGTTGGCAAAGTCATTTCAATTGTTGGGCAAAGTCATTTCCAGAGTTCGGATAAGTGATTAACAGTGGTTGGCAAAGTCATTACAATTGTTGGGCAAAGTCATTTTTAGAGGTCGGATAAGTGATTAACAGTGGTTGGCAAAGTCATTTCTATTGTTGGGCAAAGTCATTTTTAGAGGTCGGATAAGTGATTAACAGTGGTTGGCAAAGTCATTACAATTGTTGGGCAAAGTCATTTTTAGAGTCCGGATAAGTGATTAATAGTGGTTGGCAAGATCATTAAAATTGATGGGCAAAGTCATTTTTAGAGTTCGGATAAATGATTAACAGAGGTTGGCATAGTCATTACAATTGTTGGGCAAAGTCATTTTTAGAGTTCGGATAAGTTATTAACAGTGGTTGGCAAAGTCATTACAATTGTTGGGCAAAGTCATTTTTAGAGTTCGGATAAGTGATTAAGAGTTGTTGGCAAAGTCATTATAATTGTTGGCCAAAGTCATTTCTAGAGATCGGATACGTGATTAACAGAGGTTGGCAAAGTCACTCCAATTGTTGGGCAAACTCATTTTTAGAGTTCGGATAAGTTATTAACAGTGGTTGGCAAAGTCATTACAATTGTTGGGAAAAGTCATTTCTACAGATCGGATAAGTGATTAACAGTTGTCGGCAAAGTCATTACAATTGTTGGGTAAAGACTTTTTTAGAGGTCGGATAAGTGATTAACAGTGGTTGGCAAAGTCATTATAATTGTTGGGCAAAGTCATTTCTAGAGATCGGATAAGTGATTAACAGAGCTTTGCAAAGTCACTCCAATTGTTGGGCAAAGTCATTTTTAGAGTTCGGATAAGTTATTAACAGTGGTGGGCAAAGTCATTACAATTGTTGGGCAAAGTCATTTCTAGAGATCGGATAAGTGATTAACAGTTGTCGGCAAAGTCATTACAATTGTTGGGCAAAGACTTTTTTAGAGGTCGGATAAGTGATTAACAGTGGTTGGCAAAGTCATTACAATTTTTGGGCAAAGTCATTTCTAGAGTTCGGAAAATTTATTAACAGTGGTTGGCAAAGTCATTACAATTGTTGAGCAAAGTCATTTCTAAAGATCGGATAAGTGATTAACAGTGGTTGGCAAAGTAATTACAATTGTTGGGCAAAGTCATTTTTAGAGATCGGATAAGTGATTAACAGTGGTTGGCAAGATCATTAGAATTGTTGGGAAAAGTCATATTTAGAGGTCGGATAAGTGATTAACAGTGGTTGGAAAAGTCATTACAATTTTTGGGCAAAGTCATTTCTAGAGATCGGATAAGTGATTTACAGTGGTTGGCAAATTCATTACAATTGTGTGGCAAAGTCATTTCTAGAGATCGGAAAAGTGATTAACAGTGGTTGGCAAAGTCATTACAATTGTTGGGCAAAGTCATTTTTAGAGTTCGGATAAGTAATTAACAGTGGTTGGGAAAGTCATTACAATTGTTGGGCAAAGTCATTTCTAGAGATCGGATGAGTGATTAACAGTGGTTGGCAAAGTCATTACAGTTGTTGGGCAAAGTCATTTTTAGAGTTCGGATAATTTATTAACAGTGGTTGGCAAAGTCATTTCTATTGTTGGGCAAAGTCATTTTTAGAGGTCGGATAAGTGATTAAAAGTGTGTGTCAAAGTCATTACAATTTTTAAGGAAAGTCATTTTTAGAGTTCGGATAAGTGATTTACAGTGGTTGGCAAAGTCATTACAATTGTCGGGCAAAGTCATTTTCAGAGGTCGGATAAGTGATTAACAGTGGTTGGCAAAGTCATTACAATTGTTGGGCAAAGTCATTTTTAGAGTTCGGATAAGTTTTTAACAGTGGTTGGCAAAGTCATTACAATTGTTGGGCAAAGTCATTTTTAGAGTTCGGATAAGTGATTAACAGTTGTTGGCAAAGTCATTACAATTGTTGGGCAAAGTCATTTCTAGAGATCGGATGAGTGATTAACAGTGGTTGGCAAAGTCATTACAATTGTTGGGCAAAGTCATTTTTAGAGTTCGGATTATTTATTTACAGTGGTTGGCAAAGTCATTTCTATTGTTGGGCAAAGTCATTTTTAGATGTCGGATAAGTGATTAACAGTGTGTGTCAAAGTCATTACAATTTTTAAGGAAAGTCATTTTTAGAGTCCGGATAAGTAATTAACAGTTGTTGGCAAAGTCATTATAATTGTTGGCCAAAGTCATTTCTAGAGATCGGATAAGTGATTAACAGAGGTTGGCAAAGTCATTACAATTGTTGGGCAAAGTCATTTCTAGAGATCGGATAAGTGATTAACAGTTGTCGGCAAAGTCATAACAATTGTTGGGCAAAGTCTTTTTTAGAGGTCGGATAAGTGATTAACAGTGGTTGGAAAAGTCATTACAATTTTTGGGCAAAGTCATTTCTAGAGATCGGATAAGTGATTTACAGTGGTTGGCAAATTCATTACAATTGTGTGGCAAAGTCATTTCTAGAGATCGGAAAAGTGATTAACAGTGGTTGGCAAAGTCATTACAATTGTTGGGCAAAGTCATTTTTAGAGTTCGGATAAGTAATTAACAGTGGTTGGGAAAGTCATTCCAATTGTTGGGCAAAGTCATTTCTAGAGATCGGATGAGTGATTAACAGTGGTTGGCAAAGTCATTACAATTGTTGGGCAATGTCTTTTTTAGAGGTCGGATAAGTGATTAACAGTGGTTGGAAAAGTCATTTCTATTGTTGGGCAAAGTCATTTTTAGAGGTCGGATAAGTGATTAAAAGTGTGTGTCAAAGTCATTACAATTTTTAAGGAAAGTCATTTTTAGAGTTCGGATAAGTGATTTACAGTGGTTGGCAAAGTCATTACAATTGTTGGGCAATGTCATTTTCAGAGGTCGGATAAGTGATTAACAGTGGTTGGCAAAGTCATTACAATTGTTGGGCAAAGTCATTTTTAGAGTTCGGATAAGTTTTTAACAGTGGTTGGCAAAGTCATTACAATTGTTGGGCAAAGTCATTTTTAGAGTTCGGATAAGTGATTAACAGTTGTTGGCAAAGTCATTACAATTGTTGGGCAAAGTCATTTCTAGAGATCGGATGAGTGATTAACAGTGGTTGGCAAAGTCATTACAATTGTTGGGCAAAGTCATTTTTAGAGTTCGGATTATTTATTTACAGTGGTTGGCAAAGTCATTTCTATTGTTGGGCAAAGTCATTTTTAGATGTCGGATAAGTGATTAACAGTGTGTGTCAAAGTCATTACAATTTTTAAGGAAAGTCATTTTTAGAGTCCGGATAAGTAATTAACAGTGGTTGGGAAAGTCATTACAATTGTTGGGCAAAGTCATTTCTAGAGATCGGATGAGTGATTAACAGTGGTTGGCAAAGTCATTACAATTGTTGGGCAAAGTCATTTTTAGAGTTCGGATAATTTATTAACAGTGGTTGGCAAAGTCATTTCTATTGTTGGGCAAAGTCATTTTTAGAGGTCGGATAAGTGATTAAAAGTGTGTGTCAAAGTCGTTACAATTTTTAAGGAAAGTCATTTTTAGAGTTCGGATAAGTGATTTACAGTGGTTGGCAAAGTCATTACAATTGTTGGGCAATGTCATTTTCAGAGGTCGGATAAGTGATTAACAGTGGTTGGCAAAGTCATTACAATTGTTGGGCAAAGTCATTTTTAGAGTTCGGATAAGTTTTTAACAGTGGTTGGCAAAGTCATTACAATTGTTGGGCAAAGTCATTTTTAGAGTTCGGATAAGTGATTAACAGTTGTTGGCAAAGTCATTACAATTGTTGGGCAAAGTCATTTCTAGAGATCGGATGAGTGATTAACAGTGGTTGGCAAAGTCATTACAATTGTTGGGCAAAGTCATATTTAGAGTTCGGATTATTTATTTACAGTGGTTGGCAAAGTCATTTCTATTGTTGGGCAAAGTCATTTTTAGATGTCGGATAAGTGATTAACAGTGTGTGTCAAAGTCATTACAATTTCTAAGGAAAGTCATTTTTAGAGTCCGGATAAGTAATTAATAGTGGTTGGCAAGGTCATTAAAATTGTTCGGCTAGTCATTTTTAGAGTTCGGATAAGTTTTTAACAGTGGTTTGCAAAGTCATTACAATTGTTGGGCAAAGTCATTTTTAGAGTTCGGATAAGTTATTAACAGTGGTTTGCAAAGTCATTACAATTGTTGGGCAAAGTCATTTTTAGAGTTCGGATAAGTGATTAACAGTGGTTGGCAAAGTCATTACAATTGTTGGGCAAAGTCATTTTCAGAGGTCGGATAAGTGATTAACAGTGGTTGGCAAAGTCATTACAATTGTTGGGTAAAGTCATTTTTAGAGTTCGGATAAGTGATTAACAGTTGTTGGCAAAGTCATTATAATTGTTGGCCAAAGTCATTTCTAGAGATCGGATAAGTGATTAACAGAGGTTGGCAAAGTCATTTCTATTGTTGGGCAAAGTCATTTTTAGAGGTCGGATAAGTGATTAAAAGTGTGTGTCAAAGTCGTTACAATTTTTAAGGAAAGTCATTTTTAGAGTTCGGATAAGTGATTTACAGTGGTTGGCAAAGTCATTACAATTGTTGGGCAATGTCATTTTCAGAGGTCGGATAAGTGATTAACAGTGGTTGGCAAAGTCATTACAATTGTTGGGCAAAGTCATTTTTAGAGTTCGGATAAGTTTTTAACAGTGGTTGGCAAAGTCATTACAATTGTTGGGCAAAGTCATTTTTAGAGTTCGGATAAGTGATTAACAGTTGTTGGCAAAGTCATTACAATTGTTGGGCAAAGTCATTTCTAGAGATCGGATGAGTGATTAACAGTGGTTGGCAAAGTCATTACAATTGTTGGGCAAAGTCATATTTAGAGTTCGGATTATTTATTTACAGTGGTTGGCAAAGTCATTTCTATTGTTGGGCAAAGTCATTTTTAGATGTCGGATAAGTGATTAACAGTGTGTGTCAAAGTCATTACAATTTCTAAGGAAAGTCATTTTTAGAGTCCGGATAAGTAATTAATAGTGGTTGGCAAGGTCATTAAAATTGTTCGGCTAGTCATTTTTAGAGTTCGGATAAGTTTTTAACAGTGGTTTGCAAAGTCATTACAATTGTTGGGCAAAGTCATTTTTAGAGTTCGGATAAGTTATTAACAGTGGTTTGCAAAGTCATTACAATTGTTGGGCAAAGTCATTTTTAGAGTTCGGATAAGTGATTAACAGTGGTTGGCAAAGTCATTACAATTGTTGGGCAAAGTCATTTTCAGAGGTCGGATAAGTGATTAACAGTGGTTGGCAAAGTCATTACAATTGTTGGGTAAAGTCATTTTTAGAGTTCGGATAAGTGATTAACAGTTGTTGGCAAAGTCATTATAATTGTTGGCCAAAGTCATTTCTAGAGATCGGATAAGTGATTAACAGAGGTTGGCAAAGTCATTACAATTGTTGGGCAAAGTCATTTCTAGAGATCGGATAAGTGATTAACAGTTGTCGGCAAAGTCATAACAATTGTTGGGCAAAGTCTTTTTTAGAGGTCGGATAAGTGATTAACAGTGGTTGGAAAAGTCATTACAATTTTTGGGCAAAGTCATTTCTAGAGATCGGATAAGTGATTTACAGTGGTTGGCAAATTCATTACAATTGTGTGGCAAAGTCATTTCTAGAGATCGGAAAAGTGATTAACAGTGGTTGGCAAAGTCATTACAATTGTTGGGCAAAGTCATTTTTAGAGTTCGGATAAGTAATTAACAGTGGTTGGGAGAGTCATTACAATTGTTGGGCAAAGTCATTTCTAGAGATCGGATGAGTGATTAACAGTGGTTGGCAAAGTCATTACAATTGTTGGGCAAAGTCATTTTTAGAGTTCGGATAATTTATTAACAGTGGTTGGCAAAGTCATTTCTATTGTTGGGCAAAGTCATTTTAGAGGTCGGATAAGTGATTAAAAGTGTGTGTCAAAGTCATTACAATTTTTAAGGAAAGTCATTTTTAGAGTTCGGATAAGTGATTTACAGTGGTTGGCAAAGTCATTACAATTGTTGGGCAAAGTCATTTTCAGAGGTCGGATAAGTGATTAACAGTGGTTGGCAAAGTCATTACAATTGTTTGGCAAAGTCATTTTTAGAGTTCGGATAAGTTTTTAACAGTGGTTGGCAAAGTCATTACAATTGTTGGGCAAAGTCATTTTTAGAGTTCGGATAAGTGATTAACAGTTGTTGGCAAAGTCATTACAATTGTTGGGCAAAGTCATTTCTAGAGATCGGATAAGTGATTAACAGTGGTTGGCAAAGTCATTACAATTGTTGGGCAAAGTCTTTTTTAGAGGTCGGATAAGTGATTAACAGTGGTTGGCAAAGTCATTTCTATTGTTGGGCAAAGTCATTTTTAGATGTCGGATAAGTGATTAACAGTGTGTGTCAAAGTCATTACAATTTTTAAGGAAAGTCATTTTTAGAGTCCGGATAAGTAATTAATAGTGGTTGGCAAGGTCATTAAAATTGTTCGGCAAAGTCATTTTTAGAGTTCGGATAATTTATTAACAGTGGTTTGCAAAGTCATTACAATTGTTGGGCAAAGTCATTTTTAGAGTTCGGATAAGTTATTAACAGTGGTTTGCAAAGTCATTAAAATTGTTGGGCAAAGTCATTTTTAGAGTTCGGATAAGTGATTAACAGTGGTTGGCAAAGTCATTACAATTGTTGGGCAAAGTCATTTTCAGAGGTCGGATAAGTGATTAACAGTGGTTGGCAAAGTCATTACAATTGTTGGGCAAAGTCATTTTTAGAGTTCGGATAAGTTTTAACAGTGGTTGGCAAAGTCATTACAATTGTTGGGCAAAGTCATTTTTAGAGTTCGGATAAGTGATTAACAGTTGTTGGCAAAGTCATTATAATTGTTGGCCAAAGTCATTTCTAGAGATCGGATAGGTGATTAACAGAGGTTGGCAAAGTCATTACAATTGTTGGGCAAAGTCTTTTTTAGAGGTCGGATAAGTGATTAACAGTGGTTGGCAAAGTCATTACAATTTTGGGCAAAGTCATTTCTAGAGATCGGATAAGTGATTTACAGTGGTTGGCAAATTCATTACAATTGTTGGGAAAAGTCATTTCTAGAGATCGGATAAGTAATTAACAGTGGTTGGCAAAGTCATTACAATTGTTGGGCATAGTCATTTTTAGAGTTCGGATAAGTAATTAACAGTGGTTGGGAAAGTCATTACAATTGTTGGGCAAAGTCATTTCTAGAGATCGGATGAGTGATTAACAGTGGTTGGCAAAGTCATTACAATTGTTGGGCAATGTCATTTTCTGAGGTCGGATAAGTGATTAACAGTGGTTGGCAAAGTCATTCCAATTGTTGGGCAAAGTCATTTTTAGAGATCGGATAAGTGATTAACAGTGGTTGGGAAAGTCATTACAATTGTTGGGCAAAGTCATTTTTAGAGTTCGGATAAGTAATTAACAGTGGTTGGGAAAGTCATTACAATTGTTGGGCAAAGTCATTTCTAGAGATCGGATGAGTGATTAACAGTGGTTGGCAAAGTCATTACAATTGTTGGACAAAGTCATTTTTAGAGTTCGGATAATTTATTTACAGTGGTTGGCAAAGTCATTTCTATTGTTGGGCAAAGTCATTTTTAGAGGTCGGATAAGTGATTAATAGTGGTTGGCAAGGTCATTAAAATTGTTGGGCAAAGTCATTTTAGAGTTCGGATAAGTGATTAATAGTGGTTGGCAAGGTCATTAAAATTGTTGGGCAAAGTCATTTTTAGAGTTCGGATAAGTTATTAACAGTGGTTTGCAAGTCATTAAAATTGTTGGGCAAAGTCATTTTTAGAGTTCGGATAAGTTATTAACAGTGGTTTGCAAAGTCATTACAATTATTGGGCAAAGTCATTTTTAGAGTTCGGATAAGTGATTAACAGTGGTTGGCAAAGTCATTACAATTGTTGGGCAAAGTCATTTTTAGAGTTCGGATAAGTGATTAACAGTTGTTGGCAAAGTCATTATAATTGTTGGCCAAAGTCATTTCTAGAGATCGGATAAGTGATTAACAGAGGTTGGCAAAGTCATTACAATTGTTGGGCAAAGTCATTTTTAGAGTTCGGATAAGTGATTAACAGTTGTTGGCAAAGTCATTATAATTGTTGGCCAAAGTCATTTCTAGAGATCGGATAAGTGATTAACAGAGGTTGGCAAAGTCATTACATTGTTGGGCAAAGTCATTTCTAGAGATCAGATAAGTGATTAACAGTTGTCGGCAAAGTCATTACAATTGTTGGGCAAAGTCTTTTTAGAGGTCGGATAAGTGATTAACAGTGGTTGGCAAAGTCATTACAATTTTTGGGCAAAGTCATTTCTAGAGATCGGATAATTGATTTACAGTGGTTGGCAAATTCATTACAATTGTTGGGCAAAGTCATTTCTAGAGATCGGATAAGTGATTAACAGTGGTTGGCAAAGTCATTACAATTGTTGGGCAAAGTCATTTCAGAGGTCGGATAAGTGATTAACAGTGGTTGGCAAAGTCATTACAATTGATGGGCAAAGTCATTTTTAGAGTTCGGATAAGTTTTTAACAGTGGTTGGCAAAGTCATTACAATTGTTGGGCAAAGTCATTTTAGAGTTCGGATAAGTGATTAACAGTTGTTGGCAAAGTCATTATAATTGTTGGCCAAAGTCATTTCTAGAGATCGGATAAGTGATTAACAGAGGTTGGCAAAGTCATTACAATTGTTGGGCAAAGTCATTTCTAGAGATCGGATAAGTGATTAACAGTTGTCGGCAAAGTTATTACAATTGTTGGGCAAAGTCATTTTTAGAGTTCGGATAAGTAATTAACAGTGGTTGGGAAAGTCATTACAATTGTTGGGCAAAGTCATTTTTAGAGTTCGGATAATTTATTTACAGTTGTCGGCAAAGTCATTACAATTGTTGGGCAAAGTCTTTTTTAGAGGTCGGATAAGTGATTAACAGTGGTTGGCAAAGTCATTACAATTTTTGGGCAAAGTCATTTCTAGAGATCGGATAATTGATTTACAGTGGTTGGCAAATTCATTACAATTGTTGGGCAAAGTCATTTCTAGAGATCGGATAAGTGATTAACAGTGGTTGGCAAAGTCATTACAATTGTTGGGCAAAGTCATTTTCAGAGGTCGGATAAGTGATTAACAGTGGTTGGCAAAGTCATTACAATTGATGGGCAAAGTCATTTTTAGAGTTCGGATAAGTTTTTAACAGTGGTTGGCAAAGTCATTCCAATTGTTGGGCAAAGTCATTTTTAGAGTTCGGATAAGTGATTAACAGTTGTTGGCAAAGTCATTATAATTGTTGGCCAAAGTCATTTCTAGAGATCGGATAAGTGATTAACAGAGGTTGGCAAAGTCATTACAATTGTTGGGCAAAGTCATTTCTAGAGATCGGATAAGTGATTAACAGTTGTCGCAAAGTTATTACAATTGTTGGGCAAAGTCATTTTCAGAGGTCGGATAAGTGATTAACAGTGGTTGGCAAAGTCATTACAATTGATGGGCAAAGTCATTTTTAGAGTTCGGATAAGTTTTTAACAGTGGTTGGCAAAGTCATTCCAATTGTTGGGCAAAGTCATTTTTAGAGTTCGGATAAGTGATTAACAGTTGTTGGCAAAGTCATTATAATTGTTGGCCAAAGTCATTTCTAGAGATCGGATAAGTGATTAACAGAGGTTGGCAAAGTCATTACAATTGTTGGGCAAAGTCATTCTAGAGATCGGATAAGTGATTAACAGTTGTCGGCAAAGTTATTACAATTGTTGGGCAAAGTCATTTTTAGAGTTCGGATAAGTAATTAACAGTGGTTGGGAAAGTCATTACAATTGTTGGGCAAAGTCATTTTTAGAGTTCGGATAATTTATTTACAGTGGTTGGCAAAGTCATTACAATTGTTGGGCAAAGTCATTTCTAGAGATCGGATGAGTGATTAACAGTGGTTGGCAAAGTCATTACAATTGTTGGACAAAGTCATTTTTAGAGTTCGGATAATTTATTTACAGTGGTTGGCAAAGTCATTTCTATTGTTGGGCAAAGTCATTTTTAGAGGTCGGATAAGTGATTAATAGTGGTTGGCAAGGTCATTAAAATTGTTGGGCAAAGTCATTTTTAGAGTTCGGATAAGTGATTAATAGTGGTTGGCAAGGTCATTAAAATTGTTGGGCAAAGTCATTTTTAGAGTTCGGATAATTTATTTACAGTGGTTGGCAAAGTCATTACAATTGTTGGGCAAAGTCATTTCTAGAGATCGGATGAGTGATTAACAGTGGTTGGCAAAGTCATTACAATTGTTGGACAAAGTCATTTTTAGAGTTCGGATAATTTATTTACAGTGGTTGGCAAAGTCATTTCTATTGTTGGGCAAAGTCATTTTTAGAGGTCGGATAAGTGATTAATAGTGGTTGGCAAGGTCATTAAAATTGTTGGGCAAAGTCATTTTTAGAGTTCGGATAAGTGATTAATAGTGGTTGGCAAGGTCATTAAAATTGTTGGGCAAAGTCATTTTAGAGTTCGGATAAGTTATTTACAGTGGTTGGCAAAGTCATTTCTATTGTTGGGCAAAGTCATTTTTAGAGGTCGGATAAGTGATTAATAGTGGTTGGCAAGGTCATTAAAATTGTTGGGCAAAGTCATTTTTAGAGTTCGGATAAGTGATTAATAGTGGTTGGCAAGGTCATTAAAATTGTTGGGCAAAGTCATTTTTAGAGTTCGGATAAGTTATTTACAGTGGTTGGCAAAGTCATTTCTATTGTTGGGCAAAGTCATTTTAGAGGTCGGATAAGTGATTAATAGTGGTTGGCAAGGTCATTAAAATTGTTGGGCAAAGTCATTTTTAGAGTTCGGATAAGTGATTAATAGTGGTTGGCAAGGTCATTAAAATTGTTGGGCAAAGTCATTTTTAGAGTTCGGATAAGTGATTAATAGTGGTTGGCAAGGTCATTAAAATTGTTGGGCAAAGTCATTTTTAGAGTTCGGATAAGTTATTAACAGTGGTTTGCAAAGTCATTACAATTGTTGGGCAAAGTCATTTTTAGAGTTCGGATAAGTTATTAACAGTGGTTTGCAGAGTCATTACAATTGTTGGGCAAAGTCATTTTTAGAGTTCGGATAAGTGATTAACAGTGGTTGGCAAAGTCATTAAAATTGTTGGGCAAAGTCATTTTCAGACGTCGGATAAGTGATTAACAGTGGTTGGCAAAGTCATTACAATTGATGGGCAAAGTCATTTTTAGAGTTCGGATAAGTTTTTAACAGTGGTTTGCAAAGTCATTACAATTGTTGGGCAAAGTCATTTTTAGAGTTCGGATAAGTTATTAACAGTGGTTTGCAAAGTCATTACAATTGTTGGGCAAAGTCATTTTTAGAGTTCGGATAAGTGATTAACAGTGGTTGGCAAAGTCATTACAATTGTTGGGCAAAGTCATTTTCAGAGGTCGGATAAGTGATTAACAGTGGTTGGCAAAGTCATTACAATTGATGGGCAAAGTCATTTTTAGAGTTCGGATAAGTTTTTAACAGTGGTTGGCAAAGTCATTACAATTGTTGGGCAAAGTCATTTTTAGAGTTCGGATAAGTGATTAAAAGTTGTTGGCAAAGTCATTATAATTGTTGGCCAAAGTCATTTCTAGAGATCGGATAAGTGATTAACAGAGGTTGGCAAAGTCATTACAATTGTTGGGCAAAGTCATTTCTAGAGATCAGATAAGTGATTAACAGTTGTCGGCAAAGTCATTACAATTGTTGGGCAAAGTCTTTTTTAGAGGTCGGATAAGTGATTAACAGTGGTTGGCAAAGTCATTACAATTTTTGGGCAAAGTCATTTCTAGAGATCGGATAATTGATTTACAGTGGTTGGCAAATTCATTACAATTGTTGGGCAAAGTCATTTCTAGAGATCGGATAAGTGATTAACAGTGGTTGGCAAAGTCATTACAATTGTTGGGCAAAGTCATTTTCAGAGGTCGGATAAGTGATTAACAGTGGTTGGCAAAGTCATTACAATTGATGGGCAAAGTCTTTTTAGAGTTCGGATAAGTTTTTAACAGTGGTTGGCAAAGTCATTACAATTGTTGGGCAAAGTCATTTTTAGAGTTCGGATAAGTGATTAACAGTTGTTGGCAAAGTCATTATAATTGTTGGCCAAAGTCATTTCTAGAGATCGGATAAGTGATTAACAGAGGTTGGCAAAGTCATTGCAATTGTTGGGCAAAGTCATTTCTAGAGATCGGATAAGTGATTAACAGTTGTCGGCAAAGTTATTTCAATTGTTGGGCAAAGTCATTTTTAGAGTTCGGATAAGTAATTAACAGTGGTTGGGAAAGTCATTACAATTGTTGGGCAAAGTCATTTTTAGAGTTCGGATAATTTATTTACAGTGGTTGGCAAAGTCATTACAATTGTTGGGCAAAGTCATTTCTAGAGATCGGATGAGTGATTAACAGTGGTTGGCAAAGTCATTACAATTATTGGACAAAGTCATTTTTAGAGTTCGGATAATTTATTTACAGTGGTTGGCAAAGTCATTTCTATTGTTGGGCAAAGTCATTTTTAGAGGTCGGATAAGTGATTAATAGTGGTTGGCAAGGTCATTAAAATTGTTGGGCAAAGTCATTTTTAGAGTTCGGATAAGTGATTAATAGTGGTTGGCAAGGTCATTAAAATTGTTGGGCAAAGTCATTTTTAGAGTTCGGATAAGTTATTAACAGTGGTTTGCAAAGTCATTACAATTGTTGGGCAAAGTCATTTTAGAGTTCGGATAAGTTATTAACAGTGGTTTGCAAAGTCATTTTAGAGTTCGGATAAGTGATTAACAGTGGTTGGCAAAGTCATTACAATTGTTGGGCAAAGTCATTTTCAGAGGTCGGGTAAGTGATTAACAGTGGTTGGCAAAGTCATTACAATTGATGGGCAAAGTCATTTTTAGAGTTCCGATAAGTTTTTAACAGTGGTTGGCAAAGTCATTACAATTGTTGGGCAAAGTCATTTTTAGAGTTCGGATAAGTGATTAACAGTTGTTGGCAAAGTCATTATAATTGTTGGCTAAAGTCATTTCTAGAGATCGGATAAGTGATTAACAGAGGTTGGCAAAGTCATTACAATTGTTGGGCAAAGTCATTTCTAGAGATCGGATAAGTGATTAACAGTTGTCGGCAAAGTCATTACAATTGTTGGGCAAAGTCTTTTTAGAGGTCGGATAAGTGATTAACAGTGGTTGGCAAAGTCATTACAATTTTTGGGCAAAGTCATTTCTAGAGATCGGATAAGTGATTTACAGTGGTTGGCAAATTCATTACAATTGTTGGGCAAAGTCATTTCTAGAGATCGGATAAGTGATTAACAGTGGTTGGCAAAGTCATTACAATTGTTGGGCAAAGTCATTTTCAGAGGTCGGATAAGTGATTAACAGTGGTTGGCAAGGTCATTAAAATTGTTGGACAAAGTCATTTTTAGAGTTCGGATAATTTATTTACAGTGGTTGGCAAAGTCATTTCTATTGTTGGGCAAAGTCATTTTTAGAGGTCGGATAAGTGATTAATAGTGGTTGGCAAGGTCATTAAAATTGTTGGGCAAAGTCATTTTAGAGTTCGGATAAAGGATTAATAGTGGTTGGCAAGGTCATTAAAATTGTTGGGCAAAGTCATTTTTAGAGTTCGGATAAGTTATTAACAGTGGTTTGCAAAGTCATTACAATTTTGGGCAAAGTCATTTTTAGAGTTCGGATAAGTTATTAACAGTGGTTTGCAAAGTCATTTTTAGAGTTCGGATAAGTGATTAACAGTGGTTGGCAAAGTCATTACAATTGTTGGGCAAAGTCATTTTCAGAGGTCGGATAAGTGATTAACAGTGGTTGGCAAAGTCATTACAATTGATGGGCAAAGTCATTTTTAGAGTTCGGATAAGTTTTTAACAGTGGTTGGCAAAGTCATTACAATTGTTGGGCAAAGTCATTTTTAGAGTTCGGATAAGTGATTAACAGTTGTTGGCAAAGTCATTATAATTGTTGGCCAAAGTCATTTCTAGAGATCGGATAAGTGATTAACAGAGGTTGGCAAAGTCATTACAATTGTTGGGCAAAGTCATTTCTAGAGATCAGATAAGTGATTAACAGTTGTCGGCAAAGTCATTACAATTGTTGGGCAAAGTCTTTTTTAGAGGTCGGATAAGTGATTAACAGTGGTTGGCAAAGTCATTACAATTTTTGGGCAAAGTCATTTCTAGAGATCGGATAAGTGATTTACAGTGGTTGGCAAATTCATTACAATTGTTGGGCAAAGTCATTTCTAGAGATCGGATAAGTGATTAACAGTGGTTGGCAAAGTCATTACAATTGTTGGGCAAAGTCATTTTCAGAGGTCGGATAAGTGATTAACAGTGGTTGGCAAAGTCATTACAATTGATGGGCAAAGTCATTTTTAGAGTTCGGATAAGTTTTTAACAGTGGTTGGCAAAGTCATTACAATTGTTGGGCAAAGTCATTTTAGAGTTCGGATAAGTGATTAACAGTTGTTGGCAAAGTCATTATAATTGTTGGCCAAAGTCATTTCTAGAGATCGGATAAGTGATTAACACAGGTTGGCAAAGTCATTACAATTGTTGGGCAAAGTCATTTCTAGAGATCGGATAAGTGATTAACAGTTGTCGGCAAAGTCATTACAATTGTTGGGCAAAGTCATTTCTAGAGATCGGATAAGTGATTTACAGTGGTTGGCAAATTAATTACAATTGTTGGGCAAAGTCATTTCTAGAGATCGGATAAGTGATTAACAGTGGTTGGCAAAGTCATTACAATTGTTGGGCAAAGTCATTTTTAGAGTTCGGATTAGTAATTAACAGTGGTTGGGAAAGTCATTACATTTGTTGGGCAAAGTCAATTCTAGAGATCGGATGAGTGATTAACAGTGGTTGACAAAGTCATTACAATTGTTGGGCAAAGTCATTTTTAGAGTTCGGATAATTTATTTAAAGTGGTTGGCAAAGTCATTTCTTTTGTTGGGCAAAGTCATTTTTAGAGGTCGGATAAGTGATTAACAGTGTGTGTCAAAGTCATTACAATTTTTAAGGAAAGTCATTTTTAGAGTCCGGATAAGTGATTAATAGTGGTTGGCAAGGTCATTACAATTTTTGGGCAAAGTCATTTCTAGAGATCGGATAAGTGATTTACAGTGGCTGGCAAATTCATTACAATTGTTGGGCAAAGTCATTTCTAGAGATCGGATAAGTGATTAACAGTGGTTGGCAAAGTCATTACAATTGTTGGGCAAAGTCATTTTTAGAGTTCGGATAAGTAATTAACAGTGGTTGGCAAAGTCATTACAATTGTTGGGCAAAGTCATTTCTAGAGATCGGATAAGTGATTAACAGTGGTTGGCAAAGTCATTACAATTGTTGGGCAAAGTCATTTTCAGAGGTCGGATAAGTGATTAACAGTGGTTGGCAAAGTCATTACAATTGATGGGTAAAGTCATTTTTAGAGTTCGGATAAGTTTTTAACAGTGGTTGGCAAAGTCATTACAATTGTTGGGCAAAGTCATTTTTAGAGTTCGGATAAGTGATTAACAGTTGTTGGCAAAGTCATTATAATTGTTGGCCAAAGTCATTTCTAGAGATCGTATAAGTGATTAACACAGGTTGGCAAAGTCATTACAATTGTTGGGCAAAGTCATTTCTAGAGATCGGATAAGTGATTAACAGTTGTCGGCAAAGTTATTACAATTGTTGGGTAAAGTCATTTCTAGAGATCGGATAAGTGATTTACAGTGGTTGGCAAATTAATTACAATTGTTGGGCAAAGTCATTTCTAGAGATCGGATAAGTGATTAACAGTGGTTGGCAAAGTCATTACAATTGTTGGGCAAAGTCATTTTTAGAGTTCGGATTAGTAATTAACAGTGGTTGGGAAAGTCATTGCATTTGTTGGGCAAAGTCATTTCTAGAGATCGGATGAGTGATTAACAGTGGTTGACAAAGTCATTACAATTGTTGGGCAAAGTCATTTTTAGAGTTCGGATAATTTATTTACAGTGGTTGGCAAAGTCATTTCTATTGTTGGGCAAAGTCATTTTTAGAGGTCGGATAAGTGATTAACAGTGTGTGTCAAAGTCATTACAATTTTTAAGGAAAGTCATTTTTAGAGTCCGGATAAGTGATTAATAGTGGTTGGCAAGGTCATTAAAATTGTTGGGCAAAGTCATTTTTAGAGTTCGGATAAGTTATTATCAGTGGTTTGCAAAGTCATTACAATTGTTGGGCCAAGTCATTTTTAGAGTTCGGATAAGTGATTAACAGTGGTTGGCAAAGTCATTACAATTGTTGGGCAAAGTCATTTCTAGAGATCGGATAAGTGATTAACAGAATTTGGCAAAGTCATTACAATTGTTGGGCAAAGTCATTTCTAGAGATCGGATAAGTGATTAACAGTTGTCGGCAAAGTCATTACAATTGTTGGGCAAAGTCTTTTTTAGAGGTCGGATAAGTGATTAACAGTGGTTGGCAAAGTCATTACAATTTTTGGGCAAAGTCATTTCTAGAGATCGGATAAGTGATTTACAGTGGCTGGCAAATTCATTACAATTGTTGGGCAAAGTCATTTCTAGAGATCGGATAAATGATTAACAGAGGTTGGCATGGTCATTACAATTGTTGGGCAAAGTCATTTTTAGAGGTCGGATAAGTGATTAACAGTTGTTGGCAAAGTCATTATAATTGTTGGCCAAAGTCATTTCTAGAGATCGGATAAGTGATTAACAGAATTTGGCAAAGTCATTACAATTGTTGGGCAAAGTCATTTCTAGAGATCGGATAAGTGATTAACAGTTGTCGGCAAAGTCATTACAATTGTTGGGCAAAGTCTTTTTTAGAGGTCGGATAAGTGATTAACAGTGGTTGGCAAAGTCATTACAATTTTTGGGCAAAGTCATTTCTAGAGATCGGATAAGTGATTTACAGTGGCTGGCAAATTCATTACAATTGTTGGGCAAAGTCATTTCTAGAGATCGGATAAGTGATTAACAGTGGTTGGCAAAGTCATTACAATTGTTGGGCAAAGTCATTTTTAGAGTACGGATAAGTAATTAACAGTGGTTGGCAAAGTCATTACAATTGTTGGGCAAAGTCATTTTTAGAGTTCGGATAATTTATTAACAGTGGTTGGCGAAGTCATTACAATTGTTGGGCAAAGTCATTTCTAGAGATCGGATAAGTGATTAACAGTTGTCGGCAAAGTCATTACAATTGTTGGGCAAAGTCTTTTTTAGAGGTCGGATAAGTGATTAACAGTGGTTGGCAAGTCATTACAATTTTTGGGCAAAGTCATTTCTAGAGATCGGATAAGTGATTTACAGTGGCTGGCAAATTCATTACAATTGTTGGGCAAAGTCATTTCTAGAGATCGGATAAATGATTAACAGAGGTTGGCATGGTCATTACAATTGTTGGGCAAAGTCATTTTTAGAGGTCGGATAAGTGATTAACAGTTGTTGGCAAAGTCATTATAATTGTTGGCCAAAGTCATTTCTAGAGATCGGATAAGTGATTAACAGAATTTGGCAAAGTCATTACAATTGTTGGGCAAAGTCATTTCTAGAGATCGGATAAGTGATTAACAGTTGTCGGCAAAGTCATTACAATTGTTGGGCAAAGTCTTTTTTAGAGGTCGGATAAGTGATTAACAGTGGTTGGCAAAGTCATTACAATTTTTGGGCAAAGTCATTTCTAGAGATCGGATAAGTGATTTACAGTGGCTGGCAAAGTCATTACAATTGTTGGGCAAAGTCATTTTTAGAGTTCGGATAAGTAATTAACAGTGGTTGGCAAAGTCATTACAATTGTTGGGCAAAGTCATTTTTAGAGTTCGGATAATTTATTAACAGTGGTTGGCGAAGTCATTACAATTGTTGGGCAAAGTCATTTCTAGAGATCGGATAAGTGATTAACAGTTGTCGGCAAAGTCATTACAATTGTTGGGCAAAGTCTTTTTTAGAGGTCGGATAAGTGATTAACAGTGGTTGGCAAAGTCATTACAATTTTTGGGCAAAGTCATTTCTAGAGATCGGATAAGTGATTTACAGTTGTCGGCAAAGTCATTACAATTGTTGGGCAAAGTCTTTTTTAGAGGTCGGATAAGTGATTAACAGTGGTTGGCAAAGTCATTACAATTGTTGGGCAAAGTCTTTTTTAGAGGTCGGATAAGTGATTAACAGTGGTTGGCAAAGTCATTACAATTTTTGGGCAAAGTCATTTCTAGAGATCGGATAAGTGATTAACAGTGGTTGGCAAAGTCATTACAATTGTTGGGCAAAGTCATTTTTAGAGTTCGGATAAGTAATTAACAGTGGTTGGCAAAGTCATTACAATTGTTGGGCAAAGTCATTTTAGAGTTCGGATAATTTATTAACAGTGGTTGGCGAAGTCATTACAATTGTTGGGCAAAGTCATTTCTAGAGATCGGATAAGTGATTAACAGTTGTCGGCAAAGTCATTACAATTGTTGGGCAAAGTCTTTTTTAGAGGTCGGAAAAGTGATTAACAGTGGTTGGCAAAGTCATTACAATTTTTGGGCAAAGTCATTTCTAGAGATCGGATAAGTGATTTACAGTGGCTGGCAAATTCATTACAATTGTTGGGCAAAGTCATTTTTAGAGGTCGGATTAGTGATTAACAGTGGTTGGCAAAGTCATTACCGGTGGTTGGCAAAGTCATATTTAGAGGTCGAATAAGTGATTAACAGTGGTTGGCAACTTCATTTCAAATGTTGGGCAAAGTCATTTTTAGAGGTCGGATAAGTGATTAAACAGTGGTTGGCAAATTCATTACAATTGTTGGGCACAGTCATTTTTAGAGGTCGGATAGGTGATTAACAGTGGTTGGCAAAGTCATTACAATAGTTGGGCAAAGTCATTTTTATGGTCGGATAATTGATTAACAGTGGTTGGCAAAGTCATTACGATTGTTGGGAAAAGTCATTTTTAGAGGTCGGATAAGTGATTAACAGTGGTTGGCAAAGTCATTACAATTGTTGGGCAAAGTCATTTCTAGAGATCGGATAAGTGATTAACAGTTGTCGGCAAAGTCATTTCTATTGTTGGGCAAAGTCATTTTTAGAGGTCGGATAAGTGATTAATAGTGGCTGGCAAATTCATTACAATTGTTGGGCAAAGTCATTTCTAGAGATCGGATAAGTGATTAACAGTGGTTGGCAAAGTCATTACAATTGTTGGGAAAAGTCATTTTTAGAGATCGGATAAGTGATTAACAGAGGTTGGCAAAGTCATTACAATTGTTGGGCAAAGTCATTTCTAGAGATCGGATAAGTGATTAACAGTTGTCGGCAAAGTCATTACAATTGTTGGGCAAAGTCTTTTTAAGAGTTCGGATAAGTAATTAACAGTGGTTGGCAAAGTCATTACAATTTTTGGGCAAAGTTATTTCTAGAGTTCGGATAAGTTATAAACTGTGGTTGGCAAAGTCATTACAATTGTTGGACAAAGTCATTTCTAGAGTTCGGATGAGTGATTAACAGTTGTCGGCAAAGTCATTTCTATTGTTGGGCAAAGTCTTTTTTAGAGGTCGGATAAGTGATTAACAGAATTTGGCAAAGTCATTACAATTGTTGGGCAAAGTCATTTCTAGAGATCGGATAAGTGATTAACAGTTGTCGGCAAAGTCATTACAATTGTTGGGCAAAGTCTTTTTTAGAGGTCGGATAAGTGATTAACAGTGGTTGACAAAGTCATTACAATTGTTGGGCAAAGTCATTTCTAGAGATCGGATAAGTGATTAACAGTGGTTGGCAAAGTCATTACAATTGTTGGGCAAAGTCATTTTTAGAGTTCGGATAAGTAATTAACAGTGGTTGGCAAAGTCATTACAATTGTTGGGCAAAGTCATTTTTAGAGTTCGGATAATTTATTAACAGTGGTTGGCGAAGTCATTACAATTGTTGGGCAAAGTCATTTCTAGAGATCGGATAAGTGATTAACAGTTGTCGGCAAAGTCATTACAATTGTTGGGCAAAGTCTTTTTTAGAGGTCGGATAAGTGATTAACAGTGGTTGGCAAAGTCATTACAATTTTTGGGCAAAGTCATTTCTAGAGATCCGATAAGTGATTTACAGTGGCTGGCAAATTCATTACAATTGTTGGGCAAAGTCATTTCTAGAGATCGGATAAGTGATTAACAGTGGTTGGCAAAGTCATTACAATTGTTGGGCAAAGTCATTTTTAGAGTTCGGATAAGTAATTAACAGTGGTTGGCAAAGTCATTACAATTGTTGGGCAAAGTCATTTTTAGAGTTCGGATAATTTATTAACAGTGGTTGGCGAAGTCATTACAATTGTTGGGCAAAGTCATTTCTAGAGATCGGATAAGTGATTAACAGTTGTCGGCAAAGTCATTTCAATTGTTGGGAAAAGTCTTTTTTAGAGGTCGGATAAGTGATTTACAGTGGTTGGCAAAGTCATTACAATTGTTGGGCAAAGTCATTTTTAGAGTTCGGATAAGTAATTAACAGTGGCTGGCAAATTCATTACAATTGTTGGGCAAAGTCATTTCTAGAGATCGGATAAGTGATTAACAGTGGTTGGCAAAGTCATTACAATTGTTGGGCAAAGTCATTTTTAGAGTTCGGATAAGTAATTAACAGTGGTTGGCAAAGTCATTACAATTGTTGGGCAAAGTCATTTTTAGAGTTCGGATAATTTATTAACAGTGGTTGGCGAAGTCATTACAATTGTTGGGCAAAGTCATTTCTAGAGATCGGATAAGTGATTAACAGTGGTTGGCAAAGTAATTACAATTGTTGGGCAAAGTCATTTCAGAGTTCGGATAAGTGATTAACAGTGGTTGGCAAAGTCATTACAATTGTTGGGGAAAAGTCATTTTTAGAGTTCGGATAAGTTATTAACAGTGGTTGGCAAAGTCATTACAATTGTTGGGCAAAGTCATTTCTAGAGATCGGATAAGTGATTAACAGTTGTCGGCAAAGTCATTTCTATTGCTGGGCAAAGTCATTTTCAGAGTTCGGATAAGTGATTAATAGTGGTTGGCAAAGTCATTCTAATTGTTGGACATAGTCAATTTTAGAGTTCGGATAAGTGAATAACAGTGGTTGGCAAAGTCATTATAATTGTTGGCCAAAGTCATTTCTAGAGATCGGATAAGTGATTAACAGAGGTTGGCAAAGTCATTACAATTGTTGGGCAAAGTCATTTCTAGAGATCGGATAAGTGATTAACAGTTGTCGGCAAAGTCATTACAATTGTTGGGCAAAGTCTTTTTAAGAGGTCGGATAAGTAATTAACAGTGGTTGGCAAAGTCATTACAATTTTTGGGCAAAGTTATTTCTAGAGTTCGGATAAGTTATTAACTGTGGTTGGCAAAGTCATTACAATTGTTGGGCAAAGTCATTTCTAGAGATCGGATAAGTGATTAACAGTGGTTGGCAAAGTAATTACAATTGTTGGGCAAAGTCATTTCTAGAGATCGGATAAGTGATTAACAGTGGTTGGCAAAGTAATTACAATTGTTGGGCAAAGTCATTTTCAGAGTTCGGATAAGTGATTAACAGTGGTTGGCAAAGTCATTACAATTGTTGGGAAAAGTCATTTTTAGAGTTCGGATAAGTTATTAACAGTGGTTGGCAAAGTCATTACAATTGTTGGGCAAAATCATTTCTAGAGATCGGATAAGTGATTAACAGTTGTCGGCAAAGTCATTTCTATTGTTGGGCAAAGTCATTTTAGAGGTCGGATAAGTGATTAATAGTGGTTGGCAAAGTCATTCTAATTGTTGGACATAGTCAATTTTAGAGTTCGGATAAGTGAATAACAGTGGTTGGCAAAGTCATTATAATTGTTGGCCAAAGTCATTTCTAGAGATCGGATAAGTGATTAACAGAGGTTGGCAAAGTCATTACAATTGTTGGGCAAAGTCATTTCTAGAGATCGGATAAGTGATTAACAGTTGTCGGCAAAGTCATTACAATTGTTGGGCAAAGTCTTTTTAAGAGGTCGGATAAGTAATTAACAGTGGTTGGCAAAGTCATTACAATTTTTGGGCAAAGTTATTTCTAGAGTTCGGATAAGTTATTAACTGTGGTTGGCAAAGTCATTACAATTGTTGGGCAAAGTCATTTCTAGAGATCGGATAAGTGATTAACAGTTGTCGGCAAAGTCATTACAATTGTTGGGCAAAGTCATTTCTAGTGATCGGATAAGTTATTAACACTGGTTGGCAAAGTCATTACAATTGTTGGGCAAAGTCATTTCTAGAGATCGGATAAGTGATTAACAGTTGTCGGCAAAGTCATTTCTATTGTTGGGCAAAGTCATTTTTATAGGTCGGCTAAGTGATTAATAGTGGTTGGCAAAGTCATTCTAATTGTTGGACATAGTCAATTTTAGAGTTCGGATAAGTGAATAACAGTGGTTGGCAAAGTCATTACAATTGTTGGGCAAAGTCATTTTTAGAGTTCGGATAATTTATTAACAGTGGTTGGCAAAGTCATTACAATTGTTGGGCAAAGTCTTTTTTAGAGTTCGGATAATTTATTAACAGTGGTTGGCAAAGTCATTACAATTTTTGGGCAAAGTCATTTCTAGAGATCGGATAAGTTATTAACAGTGGTTTGCAAAGTCATTACAATTGTTGGGCAAAGTCATTTTTAGAGTTCGGATAAGTAATTAACAGTGGTTGGCAAAGTCATTACAATTGTTGGGCAAAGTCATTTTTAGAGATCGGATAAGTGATTAACAGTGGTTGGCAAAGTCATTACAATTGTTGGGCAAAGTCATTTTTAGAGTTCGGATAAGTGAATAACAGTGGTTGGCAAAGTCATTATAATTGTTGGCCAAAGTCATTTCTAGAGTTCGGATAATTTATTAACAGTGGTTGGCGAAGTCATTACAATTGTTGGGCAAAGTCATTTCTAGAGATCGGATAAGTGATTAACAGTTGTCGGCAAAGTCATTACAATTGTTGGGAAAAGTCTTTTTAGAGGTCGGATAAGTGATTAACAGTGGTTGGCAAAGTCATTACAATTTTGGGCAAAGTCATTTCTAGAGATCGGATAAGTGATTTACAGTGGCTGGCAAATTCATTACAATTGTTGGGCAAAGTCATTTCTAGAGATCGGATAAGTGATTAACAGTTGTCGGCAAAGTCATTACAATTGTTGGGCAAAGTCTTTTTAAGAGGTCGGATAAGTAATTAACAGTGGTTGGCAAAGTCATTACAATTTTTGGGCAAAGTTATTTCTAGAGTTCGGATAAGTTGTTAACTGTGGTTGGCAAAGTCATTACAATTGTTGGGCAAAGTCATTTCTAGAGTTCGGATCAGTGATTAACAGTTGTCGGCAAAGTCATTTCTATTGTTGGGCAAAGTCTTTTTTAGAGATCGGATAAGTGATTAACAGAGGTTGGCAAAGTCATTACAATTGTTGGGCAAAGTCATTTCTAGAGTTCGGATAAGTGATTAACAGTTGTCGGCAAAGTCATTTCTATTGTTGAGCAAAGTCATTTTTAGAGGTTGGATAAGTGATTAACAGTGTGTCAAAGTCATTACAATTTTTAAGGAAAGTCATTTTTAGAGTCCGGATAAATGATTAATAGTGGTTGGCAAATTCATTACAATTGTTGGGCAAAGTCATTTCTAGAGATCGGATAAGTGATTAACAGTGGTTGGCAAAGTCATTACAATTGTTGGGAAAAGTCATTTTTAGAGTTCGGATAAGTAATTAACAGTTGTTGGCAAAGTCATTACAATTGTTGGGCAAAGTCATTTTTAGAGTTCGGATAATTTATTAACAGTGGTTGGCGAAGTCATTACAATTGTTGGGCAAAGTCATTTCTAGAGATCGGATAAGTTATTAACACTGGTTGGCAAAGTCATTACAATTGTTGGGCAAAGTCATTTCTAGAGATCGGATAAGTGATTAACAGTTGTCGGCAAAGTCATTTCTATTGTTGGGCAAAGTCATTTTTATAGGTCGGATAAGTGATTAATAGTGGTTGGCAAAGTCATTCTAATTGTTGGACATAGTCAATTTTAGAGTTCGGATAAGTGAATAACAGTGGTTGGCAAAGTCATTACAATTGTTGGGCAAAGTCATTTTTAGAGTTCGGATAATTTATTAACAGTGGTTGGCAAAGTCATTACAATTGTTGGGCAAAGTCATTTCTAGAGATCGGATAAGTGATTAACAGTGGTTGGCAAAGTAATTACAATTGTTGGGCAAAGTCATTTTCAGAGTTCGGATAAGTGATTAACAGTGGTTGGCAAAGTCATTATAATTGTTGGCCAAAGTCATTTCTAGAGATCGGATAAGTGATTAACAGAGGTTGGCAAAGTCATTACAATTGTTGGGCAAAGTCATTTCTAGAGTTCGGATAAGTGATTAACAGTTGTCGGCAAAGTCATTTCTATTGTTGAGCAAAGTCATTTTTAGAGGTTGGATAAGTGATTAACAGTGTGTCAAAGTCATTACAATTTTTAAGGAAAGTCATTTTTAGAGTCCGGATAAATGATTAATAGTGGTTGGCAAGGTCATTAAAATTGTTGGGCAAAGTCATTTTAAAGTTCGGATAAGTTATTAACAGTGGTTTGCAAAGTCATTACAATTGTTGGGCAAAGTCATTTTTAGAGTTCGGATAAGTTATTAACAGTGGTTTGCAAAGTCATTACAATTGTTGGACAAAGGCATTTTTAGAGTTCGGATAAGTGATTAACAGTGGTTGGCAAAGTCATTACAATTGTTGGGCAAAGTCATTTCTAGAGATCGGATAAATGGTTAACAGAGGTTGGCATAGTCATTACAATTGTTGGGCAAAGTCATTTTCAGAGGTCGGATAAGTGATTTACAGTGGTTGGCAAAGTCATTACAATTGTTGGGCAAAGTCATTTTTAAAGTTCGGGTAAGTTTTTAACAGTGGTTGGCAAAGTCATTACAATTGTTGGGCAAAGTCATTTTTAGAGTTCGGATAAGTGATTAACAGTTGTTGGCTAAGTCATTATAATTGTTGGCCAAAGTCATTTCTAGAGATCGGATAAGTGATTAACAGAGGTTGGCAAAGTCATTACAATTGTTGGGCAAAGTCATTTCTAGAGATCGGATAAGTGATTAACAGTTGTCGGCAAAGTCATTACAATTGTTGGGCAAAGTCTTTTAAGAGGTTGGATAAGTGATTAACAGTGGTTGGCAAGGTCATTAAAATTGTTGGGCAAAGTCATTTTTAGAGTTCGGATAAGTTATTAACAGTGGTTTGCAAAGTCATTACAATTGTTGGGCAAAGTCATTTTTAGAGTTCGGATAAGTTATTAACAGTGGTTTGCAAAATCATTACAATTGTTGGGCAAAGTCATTTTTAGAGTTCGGATAAGTGATTAACAGTGGTTGGCAAAGTCATTACAATTTTTGGGCAAAGTCATTTCTAGAGATCGGATAAATGGTTAACAGAGGTTGGCATAGTCATTACAATTGTTGGGCAAAGTCATTTTTAGAGTTCGGATAAGTTTTTAACAGTGGTTGGCAAAGTCATTACAATTGTTGGGCAAAGTCATTTTTAGAGTTCGGATAAGTGATTAACAGTTGTTGGCAAAGTCATTATAATTGTTGGCCAAAGTCATTTCTAGAGATCGGATAAGTGATTAACAGTTGTCGGCAAAGTCATTACAATTGTTGGGCAAAGTCATTTCTAGAGATCGGATAAGTGATTAACAGTTGTCGGCAAAGTCATTACAATTGTTGGGCAAAGTCTTTTTTAGAGGTCGGATAAGTGATTAACAGAATTTGGCAAAGTCATTACAATTGTTGGGCAAAGTCATTTCTAGAGATCGGATAAGTGATTAACAGTTGTCGGCAATGTCATTACAATTGTTGGGCAAAGTCTTTTTTAGAGGTCGGATAAGTGATTAACAGTGGTTGACAAAGTCATTACAATTTTTGGGCAAAGTCATTTCTAGAGATCGGATAAGTGATTTACAGTGGCTGGCAAATTCATTTCAATTGTTGGGCAAAGTCATTTCTAGAGATCGGATAAGTGATTAACAGTTGTTGGCAAAGTCATTACAATTGTTGGGAAAAGTCATTTTTAGAGTTCGGATAAGTAATTAACAGTTGTTGGCAAAGTCATTACAATTGTTGGGCAAAGTCATTTTTAGAGTTCGGATAATTTATTAACAGTGGTTGGCGAAGTCATTACAATTGTTGGGCAAAGTCATTTCTAGAGATCGGATAAGTTATTAACACTGGTTGGCAAAGTCATTACAATTGTTGGGCAAAGTCATTTCTAGAGATCGGATAAGTGATTAACAGTTGTCGGCAAAGTCATTTCTATTGTTGGGCAAAGTCATTTTTATAGGTCGGATAAGTGATTAATAGTTGTTGGCAAAGTCATTCTAATTGTTGGACATAGTCAATTTTAGAGTTCGGATAAGTGAATAACAGTGGTTGGCAAAGTCATTACAATTGTTGGGCAAAGTCATTTTTAGAGTTCGGATAATTTATTAACAGTGGTTGGCAAAGTCATAACAATTGTTTAACAAAGTCATTTCTAGAGATCGGATAAGTGATTAACAGTGGTTGGCAAAGTAATTACAATTGTTGGGCAAAGTCATTTTCAGAGTTCGGATAAGTGATTAACAGTGGTTGGCAAAGTCATTATAATTGTTGGCCAAAGTCATTTCTAGAGATCGGATAAGTGATTAACAGAGGTTGGCAAAGTCATTACAATTGTTGGGCAAAGTCATTTCTAGAGTTCGGATAAGTGATTAACAGTTGTCGGCAAAGTCATTTCTATTGTTGAGCAAAGTCATTTTTAGAGGTTGGATAAGTGATTAACAGTGTGTCAAAGTCATTACAATTTTTAAGGAAAGTCATTTTTAGAGTCCGGATAAATGATTAATAGTGGTTGGCAAGGTCATTAAAATTGTTGGGCAAAGTCATTTCTAGAGATCGGATAAATGGTTAACAGAGGTTGGCATAGTCATTATAATTGTTGGCCAAAGTCATTTCTAGAGATCGGATAAGTGATTAACAGAGGTTGGCAAAGTCATTACAATTGTTGGGCAAAGTCATTTTTAGAGTTCGGATAAGTTATTAGCAGTGGTTTGCAAAGTCATTACAATTGTTGGGCAAAGTCATTTTTAGAGTTCGGATAAGTTATTAACGGTGGTTGGCAAGGTCATTAAAATTGTTGGGCAAAGTCATTTTTAGAGTTCGGATAAGTTATTAACAGTGGTTTGCAAAGTCATTACAATTGTTGGGCAAAGTCATTTTTAGAGTTCGGATAAGTTATTAACAGTGGTTTGCAAAGTCATTACAATTGTTGGGCAAAGTCATTTTTAGAGTTCGGATAAGTGATTAACAGTGGTTGGCAAAGTCATTACAATTTTTGGGCAAAGTCATTTCTAGAGATCGGATAAATGGTTAACAGAGGTTGGCATAGTCATTACAATTGTTGGGCAAAGTCATTTTTAGAGTTCGGATAAGTTTTTAACAGTGGTTGGCAAAGTCATTACAATTGTTGGGCAAAGTCATTTTTAGAGTTCGGATAAGTGATTAACAGTTGTTGGCAAAGTCATTATAATTGTTGGCCAAAGTCATTTCTAGAGATCGGATAAGTGATTAACAGTTGTCGGCAAAGTCATTACAATTGTTGGGCAAAGTCATTTCTAGAGATCGGATAAGTGATTAACAGTTGTCGGCAAAGTCATTACAATTGTTGGGCAAAGTCTTTTTAAGAGGTCGGATAAGTAATTAACAGTGGTTGGCAAAGTCATTAAAATTGTTAGGCAAAGTCATTTCTAGAGATCGGATAAATGGTTAACAGAGGTTGGCATAGTCATTACAATTGTTGGGCAAAGTCATTTTTAGAGTTCGGATAAGTTTTTAACAGTGGTTGGCAAAGTCATTACAATTGTTGGGCAAAGTCATTTTTAGAGTTCGGATAAGTGATTAACAGTTGTTGGCAAAGTCATTATAATTGTTGGCCAAAGTCATTTCTAGAGTTCGGATAAGTGATTAACAGTTGTTGGCAAAGTCATTACAATTGTTGGGCAAAGTCATTTCTAGAGATCGGATAAGTGATTAACAGTTTTCGGCATAGTCATTACAATTGTTGGGCAAAGTCTTTTTAAGAGGTTGGATAAGTGATTAACAGTGTGTCAAAGTCATTACAATTTTTAAGGAAAGTCATTTTTAGAGTCCGGATAAATGATTAATAGTGGTTGGCAAGGTCATTATAATTGTTGGTCAAAGTCATTTCTAGAGATCGGATAAGTGATTAACAGAGGTTGGCAAAGTCATTACAATTGTTGAGCAAAGTCATTTTTAGAGTTCGGATAAGTTATTAACAGTGGTTTGCAAAGTCATTACAATTGTTGGGCAAAGTCATTTTTAGAGTTCGGATCAGTGATTAACAGTGGTTGGCAAAGTCATTACAATTGTTAGGCAAAGTCATTTCTAGAGATCGGATAAATGGTTAACAGAGGTTGGCATAGTCATTACAATTGTTGGGCAAAGTCATTTTTAGAGTTCGGATAAGTTTTTAACAGTGGTTGGCAAAGTCATTACAATTGTTGGGCAAAGTCATTTTTAGAGTTCGGATAAGTGATTAACAGTTGTTGGCAAAGTCATTATAATTGTTGGCCAAAGTCATTTCTAGAGATCGGATAAGTGATTAACAGAGGTTGGCAAAGTCATTACAATTGTTGGGCAAAGTCATTTCTAGAGATCGGATAAGTGATTAACAGTTGTCGGCAAAGTCATTACAATTGTTAGGCAAAGTCTTTTTAAGAGGTTGGATAAGTGATTAACAGTGTGTCAAAGTCATTACAATTTTTAAGGAAAGTCATTTTTAGAGTCCGGATAAATGATTAATAGTGGTTGGCAAGGTCATTAAAATTGTTGGGCAAAGTCATTTTAGAGTTCGGATAAGTTATTAACAGTGGTTTGCAAAGTCATTACAATTGTTGGCCAAAGTCATTTTTAGAGTTCGGATAAGTGATTAACAGTGGTTGGCAAAGTCATTACAATTGTTGGGAAAAGTCATTTCTAGAGATCGGATAAATGGTTAACAGAGGTTGGCATAGTCATTACAATTGTTGGGCAAAGTCATTTTTAGAGTTCGGATAAGTTTTTAACAGTGGTTGGCAAAGTCATTATAATTGTTGGGCAAAGTCATTTTTAGAGTTCGGATAAGTGATTAACAGTTGTTGGCAAAGTCATTATAATTGTTGGCCAAAGTCATTTCTAGAGATCGGATAAGTGATTAACAGTTGTCGGCAAAGTCATTACAATTGTTGGGCAAAGTCATTTCTAGAGATCGGATAAGTGATTAACAGTTGTCGGCAAAGTCATTACAATTGTTGGGCAAAGTCTTTTTAAGAGGTCGGATAAGTAATTAACAGTGGTTGGCAAAGTCATTACAATTGTTGGGCAAAGTCATTTTTAGAGTTCGGATAAGTGATTAACAGTTGTTGGCAAAGTCATTATAATTGTTGGCCAAAGTCATTTCTAGAGATCGGATAAGTGATTAACAGTTGTCGGCAAAGTCATTACAATTGTTGGGCAAAGTCATTTCTAGAGATCGGATAAGTGATTAACAATTGTCGGCAAAGTCATTACAATTGTTGGGCAAAGTCTTTTTAAGAGGTCGGATAAGTAATTAACAGTGGTTGGCAAAGTCATTAAAATTTTTGGGCAAAGTCATTTCTAGAGATCGGATAAGTGATTAACAGAGGTTGGCAAAGTCATTACAATTGTTGGGCAAAGTCATTTCTAGAGATCGGATAAGTGATTAACAGTTGTCGGCAAAGTCATTTCTATTGTTGGGCAAAGTCATTTCTAGAGATCGGATAAGTGATTAACAGTGGTTGGCCAAGTCATTACAATTGTT
This sequence comes from Brachionus asplanchnoidis, assembly GCA_025491095.1. NCBI lineage: Eukaryota > Metazoa > Rotifera > Eurotatoria > Ploima > Brachionidae > Brachionus > Brachionus asplanchnoidis. Next base: position 101,208 of record JAILYF010000127.1, read on the forward strand.
GGGCAAAGTCATTTTTAGAGTTCGGATAAGTGATTAACAGTGGTTGGCAAAGTCATTACAATTGTTGGGCAAAGTCATTTCTAGAGATCGGATAAATGATTAACAGAGGTTGGCATAGTCATTACAATTGTTGGGCAAAGTCATTTTTAGAGGTCGGATAAGTGATTATCAGTTGTTGGCAAAGTCATTTTTAGAGTTCGGATAAGTTTTTAACAGTTGTTGGCAAAGTCATTACAATTGTTGGGCAAAGTCATTTTTAGAGTTCTGATAATTTATTTACAGTGGTTGGCAAAGTCATTTCTATTGTTGGGCAAAGTAATTTTTAGAGGGCGGATAAGTGATTAACAGTGTGTGTCAAAGTCATTACAATTTTTAAGGAAAGTCATTTTTAGAGTCCGGATAAGTGATTAATAGTGGTTGGCAAGGTCATTAAAATTGTTGGGCAAAGTCATTTTTAGAGTTCGGATAAGTTATTAACAGTGGTTTGCAAAGTCATTACAATTGTTGGGCAAAGTCATTTTTAGAGGTCGGATAAGTGATTAACAGTGGTTGGCAAAGTCATTACAATTGTTGGGCAAAGTCATTTTTAGAGTTCGGATAAGTTTTTAACAGTGGTTGGCAAAGTCATTACAATTGTTGGGCAAAGTCATTTTTAGAGTTCGGATAAGTTTTTAACAGTGGTTGGCAAAGTCATTACAATTGTTGGGCAAAGTCATTTTTAGAGTTCGGATAAGTGATTAACAGTTGTTGGCAAAGTCATTTTTAGAGTTCGGATAAGTTTTTAACAGTGGTTGGCAAAGTCATTACAATTGTTGGGCAAAGTCATTTCTAGAGATCGGATAAGTTATTAACAGTTGTCGGCAAAGTCATTACAATTGTTGGGCAAAGTCTTTTTTACAGGTCGGATAAGTGATTAACAGTGGTTGGCAAAGTCATTACAATTTTTGGGCAAAGTCATTTCTAGAGATCGGATAAGTGATTTACAGTGGTTGGCAAATTCATTAAAATTGTTGGGCAAAGTCATTTCTAGAGATCGGATAAGTGATTAACAGTGGTTGGCAAAGTCATTACAATTTTTGGGCAAAGTCATTTTTAGAGTTCGGATAAGTAATTAACAGTGGTTGGGAAAGTCATTAAAATTGTTGGGCAAAGTTATTTCTAGAGATCGGATAAGTGATTAACAGTGGTTGGCAAAGTCATTACAATTGTTGGGCAAAGTCATTTTTAGAGTTCGGATAAGTGATTAACAGTGGTTGGCAAAGTCATTACAATTTTTGGGCAAAGTCATTTTTAGAGTTCGGATAAGTAATTAACAGTGGTTGGGAAAGTCATTACAATTGTTGGGCAAAGTTATTTCTAGAGATCGGATAAGTGATTAACAGTGGTTGGCAAAGTCATTACAATTGTTGTGCAAAGTCATTTTTAGAGTTCGGATAATTTATTAACAGTGGTTGGCGAAGTCATTACAATTGTTGGGCAAAGTCATTTCTAGAGATCGGATAAGTGATTAACAGTGGTTGGCAAAGTAATTACAATTGTTGGGCAAAGTCATTTTCAGAGTTCGGATAAGTGATTAACAGTGGTTGGCAAAGTCATTACAATTGTTGGGAAAAGTCATTTTAAGTGTTCGGATAAGTTATTAACAGTGGTTGGCAAAGTCATTAAAATTGTTGGGCAAAGTCATTTTTAGAGTTCGGATAATTTATTAACAGTGGTTGGCAAGGTCATTAAAATTGTTGGGCAAAGTCATTTTTAGAGTTCGGATAAGTTATTAACAGTGGTTTGCAAAGTCATTACAATTGTTGGGCAAAGTCATTTTTAGAGTTCGGATAAGTGATTAACAGTGGTTGGCAAAGTCATTACAATTGTTTGGCAAAGTCATTTCTAGAGATCGGATAAGTGATTAACAGTGGTTGGCAAAGTCATTACAATTGTTGTGCAAAGTCATTTTTAGAGTTCGGATAATTTATTAACAGTGGTTGGCGAAGTCATTACAATTGTTGGGCAAAGTCATTTCTAGAGATTGGATAAGTGATTAACAGTGGTTGGCAAAGTAATTACAATTGTTGGGCAAAGTCATTTTCAGAGTTCGGATAAGTGATTAACAGTGGTTGGCAAAGTCATTAAAATTGTTGGGCAAAGTCATTTTTAGAGTTCGGATAATTTATTAACAGTGGTTGGCAAGGTCATTAAAATTGTTGGGCAAAGTCATTTTTAGAGTTCGGATAAGTTATTAACAGTGGTTTGCAAAGTCATTACAATTGTTGGGCAAAGTCATTTTTAGAGTTCGGATAAGTTATTAACAGTGGTTTGCAAAGTCATTACAATTGTTGGGCAAAGTCATTTTTAAGAGTTCGGATAAGTGATTAACAGTGGTTGGCAAAGTCATTACAATTGTTGGGCAAAGTCATTTATAGAGATCGGATAAATGATTAACAGAGGTTGGCATAGTCATTACAATTGTTGGGCAAAGTCATTTTTAGAGTTCGGATAAGTTATTAACAGTGGTTTGCAAAGTCATTACAATTGTTGGGCAAAGTCATTTTTAGAGTTCGGATAAGTGATTAACAGTGGTTGGCAAAGTCATTACAATTGTTGGGCAAAGTCATTTCTAGAGTTCGGATAAGTGATTAACAGTTGTCGGCAAAGTCATTTCTATTGTTGAGCAAAGTCATTTTTAGAGGTTGGATAAGTGATTAACAGTGGTTGGCAAAGTCATTACAATTGTTGGGCAAAGTCATTTCTAGAGATCGGATAAGTGATTAACAGTTGTCGGCAAAGTCATTACAATTGTTGGGCAAAGTCTTTTTTAGAGGTCGGGTAAGTGATTAACAGTGGTTGGCAAAATCATTACAATTTTTGGGCAAAGTCATTTCTAGAGATCGGATAAGTGATTTACAGTGGTTGGCAAATTCATTAAAATTGTTGGGCAAAGTCATTTCTAGAGATCGGATAAGTGATTAACAGTGGTTGGCAAAGTCATTACAAATTTTAGGAAAAGTCATTTTTAGAGTTCGGATAAGTAATTAACAGTGGTTGGGAAAGTCATTACAATTGTTGGGCAAAGTTATTTCTAGAGATCGGATAAGTGATTAAGAGTGGTTGGCAAAGTGATTACAATTGTTGGGCAAAGTCATTTTTAGAGTTCGGTTAATTTATTAACAGTGGTTGGCGAAGTCATTACAATTGTTGGGCAAAGTCATTTCTAGGGATCGGATAAGTGATTAACAGTGGTTGGCAAAGTAATTACAATTGTTGGGCAAAGTCATTTTCAGAGTTCGGATAAGTGATTAACAGTGGTTGGCAAAGTCATTACAATTGTTGGGAAAAGTCATTTTTATAGTTTGGATAAGTTATTAACAGTGGTTGGCAAAGTCATTACAATTGTTGGGCAAAGTCATTTCTAGAGATCGGATAAGTGATTAACAGTTGTCGGCAAAGTCATTTCTATTGTTGGGCAAAGTCATTTTTAGAGGTCGGATAAGTGATTAACAGTGTGTCAAAGTCATTACAATTTTTAAGGAAAGTCATTTTTAGAGTCCGGATAAATGATTAATAGTGGTTGGCAAAGTCATTCTAATTGTTGGACAAAGTAATTTTTAGAGTTCGGATAAGAGATTAACAGTGATTACAAAGTCATTACAATTGTTGGGCAAAGTCATTTTTAGAGTTCGGATAAGAGATTAACAGTGATTACAAAGTCATTACAATTGTTGGGCAAAGTCATTTTTAGTGTTCGGATAATTAATTAACAGTTGTCGGCAAAGTCATTACAATTGTTGGGCAAAGTCTTTTTTAGAGGTCGGATAAGTGATTAACAGTGGTTGGCAAAGTCATTACAATTATTGGGCAAAGTCATTTCTAGAGATCGGATAAGTGATTAACAGTGGTTGGCAAAGTCATTACAATTGTTGGGCAAAGTCTATTTTAGAGTTCGGATAAGTGATTTACATTGGTTGGCAAAGTCATTACAATTGTTAGGCAAAGTCATTTTTAGAGTTCGGATAATTTATTAACAGTGGTTGGCAAAGTAATTACAATTGTTGGGCAAAGTCATTTCTATAGATCGGATAAGTGATTAACAGTGGTTGGCAAAGTAATTACAATTGTTGGGCAAAGTCATTTCTAGAGATCGGATAAGTGATTAACAGTGGTTGGCAAAGTCATTACAATTGTTGGGCAAAGTCATTTTTAGAGTTCGGATAAGTGATTAACAGTGGTTGGCAAAGTCATTTCTATTGTTGGGCAAAGTCATTTTTAGGGGTCGGATAAGTGATTAACAGTGTGTGTCAAAGTAATTACAATTTTTAAGGAAAGTCATTTTTAGAGTCCGGATAAGTTATTAATAGTGGTTGGCAAGGTCATTAAAATTGTTGGGCAAAGTCATTTTTAGAGTTCGGATAAGTTATTAACAGAGGTTTGCAAAGTCATTACAATTGTTGGGCAAAGTCATTTTTAGAGTTAGGATAAGTGATTTACAGTGGTTGGCAAAGTCATTACAATTGTTGGGCAAAGTCATTTATAGAGATCGGATAAGTGATTAACAGTGGTTGGAAAAGTCATTACAATTGTTGTGCAAAGTCATTTTTAGAGTTCGGATAATTTATTAACAGTGGTTGGCAAGGTCATTAAAATTGTTGGGCAAAGTCATTTTTAGAGTTCGGATAAGTTATTAACAGTGGTTTGCAAAGTCATTACAATTGTTGGGCAAAGTCATTTTTAGAGTTCGGATAAGTGATTAACAGTGGTTGGCAAAGTCATTACAATTGTTGGGCAAAGTCATTTATAGAGATCGGATAAATGTTTAACAGTGGTTTGCAAAGTCATTACAATTGTTGGGCAAAGTCATTTTTAGAGTTCGGATAAGTGATTAACAGTGGTTGGCAAAGTCATTACAATTGTTGGGCAAAGTCATTTCTAGAGATCGGATAAGTGATTAACAGTGGTTGGCAAAGTAATTACAATTGTTGGGCAAAGTCATTTTCAGAGTTCGGATAAGTGATTAACAGTGGTTGGCAAAGTCATTACAATTGTTGGGAAAAGTCATTTTAAGAGTTCGGATAAGTTATTAACAGTGGTTGGCAAAGTCATTAAAATTGTTGGGCAAAGTCATTTTTAGAGTTCGGATAAGTGATTAACAGTGGTTGGCAAAGTCATTACAATTGTTGGGCAAAGTCATTTATAGAGATCGGATAAATGATTAACAGAGGTTGGCATAGTCATTACAATTGTTGGGCAAAGTCATTTTTAGAGGTCGGATAAGTGATTAACAGTGGTTGGCAAAGTCATTACAATTGTTGGGCAAAGTCATTTTTAGAGTTCGGATAAGTGATTAACAGTGGTTGGCAAAGTCATTACAATTGTTGGGCAAAGTCATTTATAGAGATCGGATAAGTGATTAACAGTGGTTGGAAAAGTCATTACAATTGTTGTGCAAAGTCATTTTTAGAGTTCGAATAATTTATTAACAGTGGTTGGCGAAGTCATTACAATTGTTGGGCAAAGTCATTTCTAGAGATCGGATAAGTGATTAACAGTGGTTGGCAAAGTAATTACAATTGTTGGGCAAAGTCATTTTCAGAGTTCGGATAAGTGATTAACAGTGGTTGGCAAAGTCATTACAATTGTTGGGCAAAGTCATTTTTAGAGTTCGGATAAGTGATTTACAGTGGTTGGCAAAGTCATTACAATTGTTGGGCAAAGTCATTTATAGAGATCGGATAAGTGATTAACAGTGGTTGGAAAAGTCATTACAATTGTTGTGCAAAGTCATTTTTAGAGTTCGGATAATTTATTAACAGTGGTTGGCGAAGTCATTACAATTGTTGGGCAAAGTCATTTCTAGAGATCGGATAAGTGATTAACAGTGGTTGGCAAAGTAATTACAATTGTTGGGCAAAGTCATTTTCAGAGTTCGGATAAGTGATTAACAGTGGTTGGCAAAGTCATTACAATTGTTGGGAAAAGTCATTTTAAGAGTTCGGATAAGTTATTAACAGTGGTTGGCAAAGTCATTAAAATTGTTGGGCAAAGTCATTTTTAGAGTTCGGATAATTTATTAACAGTGGTTGGCAAGGTCATTAAAATTGTTGGGCAAAGTCATTTTTAGAGTTCGGATAAGTTCTTAACAGTGGTTTGCAAAGTCATTACAATTGTTGGGCAAAGTCATTTTTAGAGTTCGGATAAGTGATTAACAGTGGTTGGCAAAGTCATTACAATTGTTGGGCAAAGTCATTTCTAGAGATCGGATAAGTGATTAACAGTGGTTGGCAAAGTCATTACAATTGTTGGGAAAAGTCATTTTAAGAGTTCGGATAAGTAATTAACAGTGGTTGGCAAAGTCATTAAAATTGTTGGGCAAAGTCATTTTTAGAGTTCGGATAATTTATTAACAGTGGTTGGCAAGGTCATTAAAATTGTTGGGCAAAGTCATTTTTAGAGTTCGGATAAGTTATTAACAGTGGTTTGCAAAGTCATTACAATTGTTGGGCAAAGTCATTTTTAGAGTTCGGATAAGTTATTAACAGTGGTTTGCAAAGTCATTACAATTGTTGGGCAAAGTCATTTTTAGAGTTCGGATAAGTGATTAACAGTGGTTGGAAAAGTCATTACAATTGTTGTGCAAAGTCATTTTTAGAGTTCGGATAATTTATTAACAGTGGTTGGCGAAGTCATTACAATTGTTGGGCAAAGTCATTTCTAGAGTTCGGATAAGTTCTTAACAGTGGTTTGCAAAGTCATTACAATTGTTGTGCAAAGTCATTTTTAGAGTTCGAATAATTTATTAACAGTGGTTGGCGAAGTCATTACAATTGTTGGGCAAAGTCATTTCTAGAGATCGGATAAGTGATTAACAGTGGTTGGCAAAGTAATTACAATTGTTGGGCAAAGTAATTTTCAGAGTTCGGATAAGTGATTAACAGTGGTTGGCAAAGTCATTACAATTGTTGGGCAAAGTCATTTTTAGAGTTCGGATAAGTTCTTAACAGTGGTTTGCAAAGTCATTACAATTGTTGGGCAAAGTCATTTTTAGAGTTCGGATAAGTGATTAACAGTGGTTGGCAAAGTCATTACAATTGTTGGGCAAAGTCATTTCTAGAGATCGGATAAGTGATTAACAGTGGTTGGCAAAGTCATTACAATTGTTGGGAAAAGTCATTTTAAGAGTTCGGATAAGTAATTAACAGTGGTTGGCAAAGTCATTAAAATTGTTGGGCAAAGTCATTTTTAGAGTTCGGATAATTTATTAACAGTGGTTGGCAAGGTCATTAAAATTGTTGGGCAAAGTCATTTTTAGAGTTCGGATAAGTTATTAACAGTGGTTTGCAAAGTCATTACAATTGTTGGGCAAAGTCATTTTTAGAGTTCGGATAAGTTATTAACAGTGGTTTGCAAAGTCATTACAATTGTTGGGCAAAGTCATTTTTAGAGTTCGGATAAGTGATTAACAGTGGTTGGAAAAGTCATTACAATTGTTGTGCAAAGTCATTTTTAGAGTTCGGATAATTTATTAACAGTGGTTTGCAAAGTCATTACAATTGTTGTGCAAAGTCATTTTTAGAGTTCGAATAATTTATTAACAGTGGTTGGCGAAGTCATTACAATTGTTGGGCAAAGTCATTTCTAGAGATCGGATAAGTGATTAACAGTGGTTGGCAAAGTAATTACAATTGTTGGGCAAAGTAATTTTCAGAGTTCGGATAAGTGATTAACAGTGGTTGGCAAAGTCATTACAATTGTTGGGCAAAGTCATTTTTAGAGTTCGGATAAGTTATTAACAGTGGTTTGCAAAGTCATTACAATTGTTGGGCAAAGTCATTTTTAGAGTTCGGATAAGTTATTAACAGTGGTTTGCAAAGTCATTACAATTGTTGGGCAAAGTCATTTTTAGAGTTCGGATAAGTGATTAACAGTGGTTGGAAAAGTCATTACAATTGTTGGGCAAAGTCATTTCTAGAGTTCGGATAAGTTCTTAACAGTGGTTTGCAAAGTCATTACAATTGTTGTGCAAAGTCATTTTTAGAGTTCGAATAATTTATTAACAGTGGTTGGCGAAGTCATTACAATTGTTGGGCAAAGTCATTTCTAGAGATCGGATAAGTGATTAACAGTGGTTGGCAAAGTAATTACAATTGTTGGGCAAAGTAATTTTCAGAGTTCGGATAAGTGATTAACAGTGGTTGGCAAAGTCATTACAATTGTTGGGCAAAGTCATTTTTAGAGTTCGGATAAGTGATTTACAGTGGTTGGCAAAGTCATTAAAATTGTTGGGCAAAGTCATTTTTAGAGTTCGGATAAGTTCTTAACAGTGGTTTGCAAAGTCATTACAATTGTTGGGCAAAGTCATTTTTAGAGTTCGGATAAGTGATTAACAGTGGTTGGCAAAGTCATTACAATTGTTGGGCAAAGTCATTTCTAGAGATCGGATAAGTGATTAACAGTGGTTGGCAAAGTAATTACAATTGTTGGGCAAAGTCATTTTCAGAGTTCGGATAAGTGATTAACAGTGGTTGGCAAAGTCATTACAATTGTTGGGAAAAGTCATTTTAAGAGTTCGGATAAGTTATTAACAGTGGTTGGCAAAGTCATTAAAATTGTTGGGCAAAGTCATTTTTAGAGTTCGGATAATTTATTAACAGTGGTTGGCAAGGTCATTAAAATTGTTGGGCAAAGTCATTTTTAGAGTTCGGATAAGTTCTTAACAGTGGTTTGCAAAGTCATTACAATTGTTGGGCAAAGTCATTTTTAGAGTTCGGATAAGTGATTAACAGTGGTTGGCAAAGTCATTACAATTGTTGGGCAAAGTCATTTCTAGAGATCGGATAAGTGATTAACAGTGGTTGGCAAAGTCATTACAATTGTTGGGAAAAGTCATTTTAAGAGTACGGATAAGTAATTAACAGTGGTTGGCAAAGTCATTAAAATTGTTGGGCAAAGTCATTTTTAGAGTTCGGATAATTTATTAACAGTGGTTGGCAAGGTCATTAAAATTGTTGGGCAAAGTCATTTTTAGAGTTCGGATAAGTTATTAACAGTGGTTTGCAAAGTCATTACAATTGTTGGGCAAAGTCATTTTTAGAGTTCGGATAAGTTATTAACAGTGGTTTGCAAAGTCATTACAATTGTTGGGCAAAGTCATTTTTAGAGTTCGGATAAGTGATTAACAGTGGTTGGCAAAGTCATTACAATTGTTGGGCAAAGTCATTTATAGAGATCGGATAAATGTTTAACAGTGGTTGGCAAAGTCATTACAATTGTTGGGCAAAGTCATTTTTAGAGTTCGGATAAGTTCTTAACAGTGGTTTGCAAAGTCATTACAATTGTTGGGCAAAGTCATTTTTAGAGTTCGGATAAGTGATTAACAGTGGTTGGCAAAGTCATTACAATTGTTGGGCAAAGTCATTTCTAGAGATCGGATAAGTGATTAACAGTGGTTGGCAAAGTCATTACAATTGTTGTGCAAAGTCATTTTTAGAGTTCGGATAAGTTATTAACAGTGGTTTGCAAAGTCATTACAATTGTTGGGCAAAGTCATTTTTAGAGTTCGGATAAGTGATTAACAGAGGTTGGCATAGTCATTACAATTGTTGGGCAAAGTCATTTTTAGAGGTCGGATAAGTGATTAACAGTGGTTGGCAAAGTCATTACAATTGTTGGGCAAAGTCATTTTTAGAGTTCGGATAAGTTCTTAACAGTGGTTTGCAAAGTCATTACAATTGTTGGGCAAAGTCATTTTTAGAGTTCGGATAAGTGATTAACAGTGGTTGGCAAAGTCATTACAATTGTTGGGCAAAGTCATTTCTAGAGATCGGATAAGTGATTAACAGTGGTTGGCAAAGTCATTACAATTGTTGTGCAAAGTCATTTTTAGAGTTCGGATAATTTATTAACAGTGGTTGGCGAAGTCATTACAATTGTTGGGCAAAGTCATTTCTAGAGTTCGGATAAGTGATTAACAGTTGTTGGCAAAGTCATTTTTAGAGTTCGGATAAGTTTTTAACAGTGGTTGGCAAAGTCATTACAATTGTTGGGCAAAGTCATTTCTAGAGATCGGATAAGTTATTAACAGTTGTCGGCAAAGTCATTACAATTGTTGGGCAAAGTCTTTTTTACAGGTCGGATAAGTGATTAACAGTGGTTGGCAAAGTCATTACAATTTTTGGGCAAAGTCATTTCTAGAGATCGGATAGGTGATTTACAGTGGTTGGCAAATTCATTAAAATTGTTGGGCAAAGTCATTTCTAGAGATCGGATAAGTGATTAACAGTGGTTGGCAAAGTCATTACAATTTTTGGGCAAAGTCATTTTTAGAGTTCGGATAAGTAATTAACAGTGGTTGGGAAAGTCATTAAAATTGTTGGGCAAAGTTATTTCTAGAGATCGGATAAGTGATTAACAGTGGTTGGCAAAGTGATTACAATTGTAGGGCAAAGTCATTTTTAGAGTTCGGATAAGTGATTAACAGTGGTTGGCAAAGTCATTACAATTTTTGGGCAAAGTAATTTTTAGAGTTCGGATAAGTAATTAACAGTGGTTGGGAAAGTCATTACAATTGTTGGGCAAAGTTATTTCTAGAGATCGGATAAGTGATTAACAGTGGTTGGCAAAGTCATTACAATTGTTGTGCAAAGTCATTTTTAGAGTTCGGATAATTTATTAACAGTGGTTGGCGAAGTCATTACAATTGTTGGGCAAAGTCATTTCTAGAGATCGGATAGTGATTAACAGTGGTTGGCAAAGTAATTACAATTGTTGGGCAAAGTCATTTTCAGAGTTCGGATAAGTGATTAACAGTGGTTGGCAAAGTCATTACAATTGTTGGGAAAAGTCATTTTAAGTGTTCGGATAAGTTATTAACAGTGGTTGGCAAAGTCATTAAAATTGTTGGGCAAAGTCATTTTTAGAGTTCGGATAATTTATTAACAGTGGTTGGCAAGGTCATTAAAATTGTTGGGCAAAGTCATTTTTAGAGTTCGGATAAGTTATTAACAGTGGTTTGCAAAGTCATTACAATTGTTGGGCAAAGTCATTTTTAGAGTTCGGATAAGTGATTAACAGTGGTTGGCAAAGTCATTACAATTGTTGGGCAAAGTCATTTCTAGAGATCGGATAAGTGATTAACAGTGGTTGGCAAAGTCATTACAATTGTTGTGCAAAGTCATTTTTAGAGTTCGGATAATTTATTAACAGTGGTTGGCGAAGTCATTACAATTGTTGGGCAAAGTCATTTCTAGAGATCGGATAAGTGATTAACAGTGGTTGGCAAAGTCATTACAATTGTTGGGCAAAGTCATTTTCAGAGTTCGGATAAGTGATTAACAGTGGTTGGCAAAGTCATTACAATTGTTGGGCAAAGTCATTTTTAGAGTTCGGATAAGTGATTAACAGTGTTTGGCAAAGTCATTACAATTGTTGGGCAAAGTCATTTTTAGAGTTCGGATAATTTATTAACAGTGGTTGGCAAGGTCATTAAAATTGTTGGGCAAAGTCATTTTTAGAGTTCGGATAAGTTATTAACAGTGGTTTGCAAAGTCATTACAATTGTTGGGCAAAGTCATTTTTAGAGTTCGGATAAGTTATTAACAGTGGTTTGCAAAGTCATTACAATTGTTGGGCAAAGTCATTTTTAGAGTTCGGATAAGTGATTAACAGTGGTTGGCAAAGTCATTACAATTGTTGGGCAAAGTCATTTAATGAGATCGGATAAATGATTAACAGAGGTTGGCATAGTCATTACAATTGTTGGGCAAAGTCATTTTTAGAGTTCGGATAAGTTATTAACAGTGGTTTGCAAAGTCATTACAATTGTTGGGCAAAGTCATTTATAGAGATCGGATAAATGATTAACAGAGGTTGGCATAGTCATTACAATTGTTGGGCAAAGTCATTTTTAGAGGTCGGATAAGTGATTAACAGTGGTTGGCAAAGTCATTACAATTGTTGGGCAAAGTCATTTCTAGAGATCGGATAAGTGATTAACAGTTGTCGGCAAAGTCATTACAATTGTTGGGCAAAGTCTTTTTAGAGGTCGGATAAGTGATTAACAGTGGTTGGCAAGTCATTACAATTTTTGGGCAAAGTCATTTCTAGAGATCGGATAAGTGATTACAGTGGTTGGCAAATTCATTAAAATTGTAGGGCAAAGTCATTTCTAGAGATCGGATAAGTGATTAACAGTGGTTGGCAAAGTCATTACAATTGTTGGGCAAAGTTATTTCTAGAGATCGGATAAGTGATTAACAGTGGTTGGCAAAGTGATTACAATTGTTGGGCAAAGTCATTTTCAGAGTTCGGATAAGTGATTAACAGTGGTTGGCAAAGTCATTACAATTGTTGGGAAACGTCATTTTAAGAGTTCGGATAAGTAATTAACAGTGGTTGGCAAAGTCATTAAAATTGTTGGGCAAAGTCATTTTAGAGTTCGGATAATTTATTAACAGTGGTTGGCAAGGTCATTAAAATTGTTGGGCAAAGTCATTTTTAGAGTTCGGATAAGTTATTAACAGTGGTTTGCAAAGTCATTACAATTGTTGGGCAAAGTCATTTTTAGAGTTCGGATAAGTTATTAACAGTGGGTTTGCAAAGTCATTACAATTGTTGGGCAAAGTCATTTTTAGAGTTCGGATAAGTGATTAACAGTGGTTGGCAAAGTCATTACAATTGTTGGGCAAAGTCATTTATAGAGATCGGATAAATGATTAACAGAGGTTGGCATGGTCATTACAATTGTTGGGCAAAGTCATTTTTAGAGTTCGGATAAGTGATTAACAGTGGTTGGCAAAGTCATTACAATTGTTGGGCAAAGTCATTTATAGAGATCGGATAAATGATTAACAGAGGTTGGCATAGTCATTACATTGTTGGGCAAAGTCATTTTTAGAGGTCGGATAAGTGATTAACAGTGGTTGGCAAAGTCATTACAATTGTATGGGCAAAGGTCATTTCTAGAGATCGGATAAGTGATTAACAGTTGTCGGCAAAGTCATTACAATTGTTGGGCAAAGTCTTTTTTAGAGGTCGGATAAGTGATTAACAGTGGTTGGCAAAGTCATTACAATTTTGGGCAAAGTCATTTCTAGAGATCGCATAAGTGATTAACAGTGGTTGGCAAAGTCATTACAATTTTTTGGGCCAAAGTCATTTCTAGAGATCGGATAAGTGATTAACAGTGGTTGGCAAAGTCATTACAATTTTTAGGAAAAGTCATTTTAGAGTTCGGATAAGTAATTAACAGTGGTTGGCAAAGTAATTACAATTGTTGGGCAAAGTCATTTTTGAGTCGGATAAGTGATTAACAGTTTGGCAAAGTCATTACAATTGTTGGGCAAAGTCATTTTAGAGGTCGGATAAGTGATTAACAGTGGTTGGCAAAGTCATTACAATTTTGGGCAAAGTCATTCTAGAGATCTAAGTGATTAACAGTGGTTGGCAAAGTCATTACAATTGTTGGGCAAAGTCATTTTAGAGTTCGGATAAGTGATTAACAGTGGTTGGCAAAGTCATTACAATTGTTGGGCAAAGTCATTTTTAGAGTCGGATAAGTGATTAACAGTGGTTGGCAAAGTCATTACAATTGTTGGGCAAAGTCATTTTAGAGTTCGGATAAGTGATTAACAGTGGTTGGCAAAGTCATTACAATTGTTGGGCAAAGTCATTTTTAGAGTCGGATAAGTTATTAACAGTGGTTGGCAAAGTCATTACAATTGTTGGGCAAAGTCATTTTTAGAGTTCGGATATGATTAACAGTGGTTGGCAAAGTCATTACAATTGTTGGGCAAAGTCATTTTAGAGTTCGGATAAGTATTACAGTGGTTGGCAAAGTCATTACAATTGTTGGGCAAAGTCATTTTTAGAGTCGGATAAGTTATTAACAGTGGTTTGCAAAGTCATTACAATTGTTGGGCAAAGTCATTTTTAGAGTTCGGATAAGTGATTAACAGTGGTTGGCAAAGTCATTACAATTGTTGGGCAAAGTCATTTAGAGCGGATAAGTGATTAACAGTGGTTGCAAGTCATTACAATTGTTGGGCAAGTCATTTTTAGAGTCGGATAAGTTATTAACAGTGGTTGGCAAAGTCATTACAATTGTTGGGCAAAGTCATTTTAGAGTCGGATAAGTGATTAACAGTTTGGCAAAGTCATTACAATTGTTGGGCAAAGTCTTTAGAGATCGGATAAGTGATTAACAGTGGTTGGCAAGTCATTACAATTGTTGGGCAAAGTCATTTTTAGAGTCGGATAAGTGATTAACAGTGGTTGGCAAAGTCATTACAATTGTTGGGCAAAGTCATTTAGAGATCGGATAAGTGATTAACAGTTGTGGCAAAGTCATTACAATTGTTGGGCAAAGTCATTTTAGAGTCGGATAAGTGATTAACAGTGGTTGGCAAAGTCATTACAATTGTTGGGCAAAGTCATTTTAGAGTCGGATAAGTGATTAACAGTGGTTGGCAAAGTCATTAAATTGTTGGGCAAAGTCATTTTAGAGTCGGATAAGTGATTAACAGTGGTTGGCAAAGTCATTACAATTGTTGGGCAAAGTCATTTTAGAGTTCGGATAAGTGATTAACAGTGGTTGGCAAAGTCATTACAATTGTTGGGCAAAGTCATTTTAGAGTCGGATAAGTTATTAACAGTGGTTGGCAAAGTCATTACAATTGTTGGGCAAAGTCATTTTTAGAGTTCGGATAAGTTTAAACAGTGGTTGGCAAAGTCATTACAATTGTTGGGCAAAGTCATTTTAGAGTCGGATAAGTGTTAACAGTGGTTGGCAAAGGTCATTACAATTTTGGGCAAAGTCATTTCTAGAGATCGATAGTGATTTACAGTGGTTGGCAAATTCATTAAAATTGGTGGGCAAAGTCTTTCTAGAGATCGGATAAGTGATTAACAGTGGTTGGCAAAGTCATTACAATTTTTAGGAAAGTCATTTTTAGAGGTCGGATAAGTAATTAACAGTGGTTGGCAAAGTCATTACAATTGTTGGGCAAAGTCATTTCTATAGATCGGATAAGTGATTAACAGTGGTCGGCAAAAGTCATATTCTATTGTTGGGCAAAGGCATTTTAGAGGTCGGATAAGTGAATTAACAGTGGTTGGCAAAGTATTACAATTGTTGGGCAAAAGTCATTTTCAGAGTTCGGATAAGTTATTAACAGTGGTTGGCAATGTCATTACAATTGTTGGGAAA
Source organism: Brachionus asplanchnoidis (assembly GCA_025491095.1). Taxonomy (NCBI): domain Eukaryota; kingdom Metazoa; phylum Rotifera; class Eurotatoria; order Ploima; family Brachionidae; genus Brachionus; species Brachionus asplanchnoidis. Next base: position 116,398 of record JAILYF010000127.1, read on the forward strand.
AGTCATTTTAAGAGTTCGGATAAGTTATTAACAGTGGTTGGCAAGTCATTAAAATTGTTGGGCAAAGTCATTTTTAGAGTTCGGATAATTTATTAACAGTGGTTGGCAAGTTCATTAAATTGTTGGGCAAAGTACATTTTTTAGAGTTCGGATAAGTTATTACAGTGGTTGCAGAAGTCATTACAATTGTTGGGCAAAGTCATTTTTAGAGTTCGGATAAGTGATTAACAGTGGTTTGGCAAAGTCATTACAATTGTTGGGCAAAGTCTTTTTAGAGTTCGGATAAGTGATTAACAGTGGTTGGCAAGGTCATTAAATTGTTGGGCAAAGTCCTTTTTAGAGTTCGGATAAGTTATTAACCAGTGGTTGGCAAAGTCATTACAATTGTTGGGCAAGTCATTTTTAGAGTTCGGATAAGTTTATTAACAGTGGTTTGGCAAAGTCATTACAATTGTTGGGCAAAGTCGTTTTTAGAGTTCGGATAAGTGATTAACAGTGGTTGGCAAAGGTCATTACAATTGTTGGGCAAAGTCATTTTAGAGGTCGGATAATGATTAACAGGGGTTGGCAAGGCATTACAATTGTTGGGCAAAGTCATTTTTAGAGTTCGGATAAGTGATTAACAGTGGTTGGCAAAGGTCATTACAATTGTTGGGCAAAGTCATTTCTAGAGATTCGGATAAGTGATTAACAGTGGTTGGCAAAGTCATTACAATTGTTGGGCAAAGTCATTTTTAGAGTTCGGATAAGTGATTAACAGTGGTTGGCAAAGTCATTACAATTGTTGGGCAAAGTCATTTTTAGATCGGATAAGTGATTAACAGTGGTTGGCAAGTCATTACAATTGTTGGGCAAAGTCATTTTAGAGTCGGATAAGTGATTAACAGTGGTTGGCAAAGTCATTACAATTGTTGGGCAAAGTCATTTTAGAGATCGGATAAGTGATTAACAGTGTGGCAAAGTCATTACAATTGTTGGGCAAAGTCATTTTTAGAGTCGGATAAGTGATTAACAGTGGTTGGCAAAGTCATTACAATTGTTGGGCAAAGTCATTTTAGAGTCGGATAAGTGATTAACAGTGGTTGGCAAAGTCATTACAATTGTTGGGCAAAGTCATTTTAGAGTCGGATAATGATTAACAGTGGTTGGCAAAGTCATTACAATTGTTGGGCAAAGTCATTTTTAGAGTCGGATAAGTGATTAACAGTGGTTGGCAAAGTCATTACAATTGTTGGGCAAAGTCATTTTAGAGTTCGGATAAGTTATTAACAGTGGTTGGCAAAGTCATTACAATTGTTGGGCAAAGTCATTTTAGAGTCGGATAAGTGATTAACAGTGGTTGGCAAGTCATTACAATTGTTGGGCAAAGTCATTTTTGAGTCGGATAAGTTTAACAGTGGTTGCAAAGTCATTACAATTGTTGGGCAAAGTCATTTTTAGAGTTCGGATAAGTTTAACAGTGGTTGGCAAAGTCATTACAATTGTTGGGCAAAGTCATTTTTAGAGTCGGATAAGTGATTAACAGTGGTTGGCAAAGTCATTACAATTGTTGGGCAAAGTCATTTTTAGAGATCGGATAAGTGATTAACAGTGGTTGGCAAGTCATTACAATTGTTGGGCAAAGTCATTTTTAGAGTCGGATAAGTGATTAACAGTGGTTGGCAAAGTCATTACAATTGTTGGGCAAAGTCATTTTTAGAGTCGGATAAGTGATTAACCAGTGGTTGGCAAAGTCATTACAATTGTTGGGCAAAGTCATTTCTAGAGATCGGATAAGTGATTAACAGAGGTTGGCAAGTCATTACAATTGTTGGGCAAAGTCATTTTTAGAGGTCGGATAAGTGATTAACAGTGGTTGGCAAAGTCATTACAATTGTTGGGCAAAGTCATTTCTAGAGTTCGGATAGTGATTAACAGTTTTGTCGGCAAAGTCATTACAATTGTTGCGCAAAGTCCTTTATAGAGTTCGGATAAGTGATTAACAGTGGTTGGCAAAGTCATTACAATGTTTGGGCAAAGTCATTTTTAGAGTTCGGATAATTATTAACAGTGGTTGGCAAAGGTCATTAAAATTGTTGGGCAAAGTCATTTTTAGAGTTCGGATAAGTTATTAACAGTGGTTGGCAAAGTCATTACAATTGTTGGCAAAGTCATTTTTAGAGTTCGGATAGTTATTAACAGTGGTTGCAAAGTCATTACAATTGTTGGGCAAAGTCATTTTAGAGTTCGGATAAGTGATTAACAGTGGTTGGCAAAGTCATTACAATTGTTGGGCAAAGTCATTTTAGAGTTCGGATAAGTGATTAACAGTGGTTGCAAAGTCATTACAATTGTTGGGCAAAGTCATTTTTAGAGTCGGATAAGTTATTAACATGGTTGCAAAGTCATTACAATTGTTGGGCAAAGTCATTTTTAGAGTTCGGATAAGTGATTAACAGTGGTTGGCAAAGTCATTACAATTGTTGGGCAAAGTCATTTTAGAGTCGGATAAGTATTAACAGTGTTGGCAAAGTCATTACAATTGTTGGGCAAAGTCATTTTAGAGTCGGATAAGTGATTAACAGTGGTTGGCAAAGTCATTACAATTGTTGGGCAAAGTCATTTTAGAGATCGGATAAGTGATTAACAGTGGTTGGCAAAGTCATTACAATTGTTGGGCAAAGTCATTTTAGAGATCGGATAAGTGATTAACAGTGGTTGGCAAGTCATTACAATTGTTGGGCAAAGTCATTTTTAGAGTCGGATAAGTGATTAACAGTGGTTGGCAAAGTCATTACAATTGTTGGGCAAAGTCATTTTTAGAGTCGGATAAGTGATTAACAGTGGTTGGCAAAGTCATTACAATTGTTGGGCAAAGTCATTTTAGAGTCGGATAAGTGATTAACAGTGGTTGGCAAAGTCATTACAATTGTTGGGCAAAGTCATTTTTAGAGTCGGATAAGTTTAACAGTGGTTGGCAAAGTCATTAAATTGTTGGGCAAAGTCATTTTTAGAGTTCGGATAAGTTATTAACAGGGTTGGCAAAGTCATTACAATTGTTGGGCAAAGTCATTTTTAGAGTTCGGATAAGTTATTAACAGTGGTTGGCAAAGTCATTACAATTGTTGGGCAAAGTCATTTTTAGAGTCGGATAAGTTATTAACAGTGGTTGGCAAAGTCATTACAATTGTTGGGCAAAGTCATTTTAGAGTTCGGATAAGTGATTAACAGTGGTTGGCAAAGTCATTACAATTGTTGGGCAAAGTCATTTTTAGAGTCGGATAAATGATTAACAGAGGTTGGCATAGTCATTACAATTGTTGGGCAAAGTCATTTTTAGAGTTCGGATAAGTATTAACCAGTGTGGTTGCAAAGTCATTACAATTGTTGGGCAAAGTCATTTTAGAGTCGGATATAAGTGATTAACAGTGGTTGGCAAAGTCATTACAATTGTTGGGCAAAGTCATTTATAGAGATCGGATAAATGAATTAACAGATGGTTGGCATAGTCATTACAATTGTTGGGCAAAGTCATTTGTAGAGGTCGGATAAGTGATAACAGTGGTTGGCAAAGTCATTACAATTGTTGGGCAAAGTCCTTTCTAGAGGATCGGATAAGTGATTAACAGTTGTCGGCAACGTCATTACAATTGTTGGGCAAAGTCTTTTTTAGAGGTCGGATAAGTGATTCACAGTGGTTGGCAAAGTCATTACAATTTTTGGGCAAAGTCATTTCTAGAGATCGGATAAGTGATTACAGTGGTTGGCAAATTCATTAAAATTGTTGGGCAAAGTCATTTCTCGAGATCGGAATAAGTGATTAACAGTGGTTGGCAAAGTCATTACAATTTTTAGGAAAAGTCATTTTTAGAGTTCGGATAATTAATTAACAGTGGTTCGCAAAGTCATTACAATTGTTGGGCAAAGTCATTTCTAGAGATCGGATAAGTGATTAACAGTTGTCGGCAAAGTCATTTCTATTGTTGGGCAAAGTCATTTTTAGAGTCGGATAAGTGATTAACAGTGTGTCAAAGTCATTACAATTTTTAAGGAAAGTATTTTTAGAGTCCGGATAAATGATTAATAGTGGTTGGCAAAGTCATTCTAATTGTTGGACTAAGTAATTTTTAGAGTTCGGATAAGAGATTAACAGTGATTCAAGTCATTACAATTGTTGGGCAAAGTCATTTTTAGAGTTCGGATAAGAGATTAACAGTGATTACAAAGTTCATTACAATTGTTGGGCAAAGTCATTTTAGTGTTCGGATAATTAATTAACAGTTGTCGGCAAAGTCATTACAATTGTTGGGCAAAGTCTTTTTTAGAGGTCGGATAAGTGATTAACAGTGGTTGGCAAAGTCATTACAATTATTGGGCAAAGTCATTTCTAGAGATCGGATAAGTGATTAACAGTGATTACAAAGTCATTACAATTGTTGGGCAAAGTCATTTTTAGAGTTCGGATAAGAGATTTACAGTGATTACAAAGTCATTACAATTGTTGGGCAAAGTCATTTTTAGTGTTCGGATAATTAATTAACAGTTGTCGGCAAAGTCATTACAATTGTTGGGCAAAGTCTTTTTTAGAGGTCGGATAAGTGATTCACAGTGGTTGGCAAAGTAATTACAATTGTTGGGCAAAGTCATTTCTAGAGATCGGATAAGTGATTAACAAGTGGTTGGCAAGGTCATTAAAATTGTTGGGCAAAGTCATTTTTAGAGTTCGGATAAGTTATTAACAGTGGTTGCAAAGTCATTACAATTGTTGGGCAAAGTCATTTTTAGAGTTAAGATAAGTGATTAACAGTGATTACAAAGTCATTACAATTGTTGGGCAAAGTCATTATAGAGATCGGATAAATGTTTAACAGTGGTTGGCAAAGTCATTACAATTGTTGGGCAAAGTCATTTTTAGAGTTCGGATGAGTTCTTAACAGTGGTTTGCAAAGTCATTACAATTGTTGGGCACAGTCATTTTTAGAGTTCGGATAAGTGATTAACAGTGGTTGGCAAAGTCATTACAATTGTTGGGCAAAGTCATTTCTAGAGATCGGATAAGTGATTAACAGTGGTTGGCAAAGTCATTACAATTGTTGTGCAAAGTCATTTTTAGAGTTCGGATAATTTATTAACAGTGGTTGGCGAAGTCATTACAATTGTTGGCAAAGTCATTTCTAGAGATCGGATAAGTGATTAACAGTGGTTGGCAAAGTAATTACAATTGTTGGGCAAAGTCATTTTCAGAGTTCGGATAAGTGATTAACAGTGGTTGGCAAAGTCATTACAATTGTTGGGGAAAAGTCATTTAAGAGTTCGGATAAGTTATTAACAGTGGTTGGCAAAGTCATTAAAATGTTTGGGCAAAGTCATTTTTAGAGTTCGGATAATTTATTAACAGTGGTTGGCAAGGTCCATTAAAATTGTTGGGCAAGTCATTTTTTAGAGTTCGGATAAGTTATTAACAGTGGTTTGCAAAGTCATTACAATTTGTTGGGCAAAGTCATTTTTTGAGTTCGGATAAGTGATTAACAGTGGTTGGCAAAGTCATTACAATTGTTGGGCAAAGTCATTTATAGAGATCGGGATAAATGATTAACAGAGGTTGGCATAGTCCATTACAATTGTTGGGCAAAGTCATTTTTAGAGGTCGGATAAGTGATTAACAGTGGTTGGCAAAGTCATTACAATTGTTGGGCAAAGTCATTTTTAGAGTTCGGATAGTTCTTAACAGTGGTTTGCAAAGTCATTACAATTGTGGGCAAAGTCATTTTTAGAGTTCGGATAAGTGATTAACAGTGTTTGGCAAAGTCATTACAATTGTTGGGCAAAGTCATTTCTAGAGTCGGATAAGTGATTAACAGTGGTTGGCAAAGTCATTACAATTGTTGTGCAAAGTCATTTTTAGAGTCGGATAATGATTAACAGTGGTTGGCAAAGTCATTACAATTGTTGGGCAAAGTCATTTCTAGAGTTCGGATAAGTGATTAACAGTGTGGCAAAGTAATTACAATTGTTGGGCAAAGTCATTTTAGAGTTCGGATAAGTGATTAACAGTGGTTGGCAAAGTCATTACAATTGTTGGGAAAGTCATTTTAAGAGTTCGGATAGTGATTAACAGTGGTTGGCAAAGTATTACAATTGTTGGGCAAGTCATTTTAGAGTTTCGGATAAGTTCTTAAATGGTTGGCAAGTCATTACAATTGTTGGGCAAAGTCATTTTTAGAGTCGATATGATTAACAGTGTTGGCAAGTCATTATAATTGTTGGCCAAGTCATTTCTAGAGATCGGATAAGTGATTACAGTGGTTGGCAAAGTCATTACAATTGTTGGGCAAAGTCATTTCTAGAGATCGGATAAGTGATTAACAGTTGTCAGGCAAAGTCATTACAATTGTTGGGCAAAGTCTTTTTTAGAGTCGGATAAGTGATTAACAGTGGTTGGCAAGTCATTACAATTGTTGGGCAAAGTCATTTCTAGAGATCGGAAAGTGATTTACAGTGGTTGGCAAATTCATTAAATTGTTTGGCAAGTCATTTCTAGAGTTCGGATAAGTGATTAACATGGTTGCAAAGTCATTACAATTTTTAGGAAAGTCATTTTAGAGTTCGATAAGTATTAACAGTGGTTGGCAAAGTCATTACATTGTTGGGCAAAGTTATTTCTAGAGATCGGATAAGTGATTAACAGTGGTTGGCAAAGTGATTACAATTGTTGGGCAAAGTCATTTTTAGAGTTCGGATAATTTATTAACAGTGGTTGGCGAAGTCATTACAATTTTGGGCAAGTCATTTCTAGAGATCGGATAAGTGATTAACAGTGGTTGGCAAAGTAATTACAATTGTGGGCAAAGTCATTTTCAGAGTTCGGATAAGTGATTAACAGTGGTTGGCAAAGTCCTTACAATTGTTGGGAAAAGTCATTTTTAGAGTTTGGATAAGTTATTTACAGTGGGTTGGCAAAAGTCATTACAATTGTTGGGCAAAGTCATTTCTAGAGATCGGATAAGTGATTAACAGTTGTCGGCAAAGTCCATTACAATTGTTGGGCAAAGTCTTTTTTAGAGGTCGGATAAGTGATTAACAGTGGTGGCAAAGTCATTACAATTTTTGGGCAAAGTCATTTCTAGAGATCGGATAAGTGATTTACAGTGGTTGGCAAATTCATTAAAATTGTTTGGCAAAGTCATTTTTAGAGTTCGGATAAGTAATTAACAGTGGTTGGGAAAGTCATTACAATTGTTGGGCAAAGTTATTTCTAGAGATCGGATAAGTGATTAACAGTGGTTGGCAAAGTGATTACAATTGTTGGGCAAAGTTATTTTTAGAGGTCGGATAAGTGATTAACAGTGGTTGGCAAAGTCATTACAATTTTTGGGCAAAGTCATTTCTAGAGATCGGATAAGTGATTTACAGTGGTTGGCAAATTCATTAAAATTGTTTGGAAAAGTCATTTCTAGAGATCGGATAAGTGATTAACAGTGGTTGGCAAAGTCATTACAATTTTTAGGAAAAGTCATTTTAGAGTTCGGATAAGTAATTAACAGTGGGTTGGGAAAGTCATTACAATTGTTGGGCAAAGTTATTTCTAGAGATCGGATAAGTGATTAACAGTGGTTGGCCAAAGTGATTACAATTGTTGGGCGAAGTCATTTTTAGAGTTCGGATAATTTATTAACAGTGGTTGGCGAAGTCATTACAATTGTTGGGCAAAGTTATTTCTAGAGATCGGATAAGTGATTAACAGTTGTCGGCAAAGTCATTACAATTGTTGGGCAAAGTCTTTTTTAGAGGTCGGATAATTTATTAACAGTGGTTGGCGAAGTCATTACAATTGTTGGGCAAAGTCATTTCTAGAGATCGGATAAGTGATTAACAGTGGTTGGCAAAGTAATTACAATTGTTGGGCAAAGTCATTTCTAGAGATCGGATAAGTGATTTACAGTGGTTGGCAAATTCATTAAAATTGTTTGGCAAAGTCATTTCTAGAGATCGGATAAGTGATTTACAGTGGTTGGCAAATTCATTAAAATTGTTTGGCAAAGTCATTTCTAGAGATCGGATAAGTGATTAACAGTGGTTGGCAAAGTCATTACAATTTTTAGGAAAAGTCATTTTTAGAGTTCGGATAAGTAATTAACAGTGGTTGGGAAAGTCATTACAATTGTTGGGCAAAGTTATTTCTAGAGATCGGATAAGTGATTAACAGTGGTTGGCAAAGTGATTACAATTGTTGGGCAAAGTCATTTTTAGAGTTCGGATAATTTATTAACAGTGGTTGGCGAAGTCATTACAATTGTTGGGCAAAGTCATTTCTAGAGATCGGATAAGTGATTAACCGTGGTTGGCAAAGTAATTACAATTGTTGGGCAAAGTCATTTTCAGAGTTCGGATAAGTGATTAACAGTGGTTGGCAAAGTCATTACAATTGTTGGGAAAAGTCATTTTTAGAGTTTGGATAAGTTATTAACAGTGGTTGGCAAAGTCATTACAATTGTTGGGCAAAGTCATTTCTAGAGTTCGGATAAGTTATTAACAGTGGTTTGCAAAGTCATTACAATTGTTGGGCAAAGTCTTTTTTAGAGGTCGGATAAGTGATTAACAGTGGTTGGCAAAGTCATTACAATAGTTGGGCAAAGTCATTTTTAGAGTTCGGATAAGTGATTAACAGTGGTTGGCAAAGTCATTTCTATTGTTGGGCAAAGTCATTTTTAGGGGCCGGATAAGTGATTAACAGTGTGTGTCAAAGTAATTACAATTTTTAAGGAAAGTCATTTTTAGAGTCCGGATAAGTGATTAACAGTGGTTGGCAAAGTCAATACAATTGTTGGGCAAAGTCTTTTTTAGAGGTCGGATAAGTGATAAACAGTGGCTGGCAAAGTCATTATAATTGTTGGGCAAAGTCGTTTCTAGAGATCGGATAAGTGATTAACAGAGGTTGGCAAAGTCATTACAATAGTTGGGCAAAGTCATTTTTAGAGTTCGGATAAGTGATTAACAGTGGTTGGCAAAGTCATTTCTATTGTTGGGCAAAGTCATTTTTAGGGGCCGGATAAGTGATTAACAGTGTGTGTCAAAGTAATTACAATTTTTAAGGAAAGTCATTTTTAGAGTCCGGATAAGTTATTAACAGTGGTTGGCAAAGTGATTACAATTGTTGGGCAAAGTCATTTTTAGAGTTCGGATAATTTATTAACAGTGGTTGGCGAAGTCATTACAATTGTTGGGCAATTTCATTTCTAGAGATCGGATAAGTGATTAACAGTGGTTGGCAAAGTCATTTCTATTGTTGGGCAAAGTCATTTTTAGGGGCCGGATAAGTGATTAACAGTGTGTGTCAAAGTAATTACAATTTTTAAGGAAAGTCATTTTTAGAGTCCGGATAAGTTATTAATAGTGGTTGGCAAGGTCATTAAAATTGTTGGGCAAAAAACATTTTTAGAGTTCGGATAAGTTATTAACAGTGGTTTGCAAAGTCATTACAATTGTTGGGCAAAGTCATTTTTAGAGTTCGGATAAGTGATTAACAGTGGTTGGCAAAGTCATTACAATAGTTGGGCAAAGTCATTTTTAGAGTTCGGATAAGTGATTAACAGTGGTTGGCAAAGTCATTTCTATTGTTGGGCAAAGTCATTTTTAGGGGCCGGATAAGTGATTAACAGTGTGTGTCAAAGTAATTACAATTTTTAAGGAAAGTCATTTTTAGAGTCCGGATAAGTTATTAACAGTGGTTGGCAAAGTGATTACAATTGTTGGGCAAAGTCATTTTTAGAGTTCGGATAATTTATTAACATTGGTTGGCGAAGTCATTACAATTGTTGGGCAATTTCATTTCTAGAGATCGGATAAGTGATTAACAGTGGTTGGCAAAGTAATTACAATTGTTGGGCAAAGTCATTTTCAGAGTTCGGATAAGAGATTAACAGTGGTTGGCAAAGTCATTACAATTGTTGGGCAAAGTCATTTCTAGAGATCGGATAAGTGATTAACAGTTGTCGGCAAAGTCATTTCTATTGTTGGGCAAAGTCATTTTTAGGGGCCGGATAAGTGATTAACAGTGTGTGTCAAAGTAATTACAATTTTTAAGGAAAGTCATTTTTAGAGTCCGGATAAGTTATTAACAGTGGTTGGCAAAGTGATTACAATTGTTGGGCAAAGTCATTTTTAGAGTTCGGATAATTTATTAACAGTGGTTGGCGAAGTCATTACAATTGTTGGGCAATTTCATTTCTAGAGATCGGATAAGTGATTAACAGTGGTTGGCAAAGTAATTACAATTGTTGGGCAAAGTCATTTTCAGAGTTCGGATAAGAGATTAACAGTGGTTGGCAAAGTCATTACAATTGTTGGGCAAAGTCATTTCTAGAGATCGGATAAGTGATTAACAGTTGTCGGCAAAGTCATTACAATAGTTGGGCAAAGTCATTTCTAGAGATCGGATAAATGATTAACAGAGGTTGGCAAAGTCATTACAATTGTTGGGCAAAGTCATTTTTAGAGGTCGGATAAGTGATTAACAGTGGTTGGCAAAGTCATTACAATTGTTGGGCAAAGTCATTTTTAGAGTTCGGATAAGTTAGTAACAGTGGTTGGCAAAGTCAATACAATTGTTGGGCAAAGTCATTTTTAGAGTTCGGATAAGTGATTAACAGTGGTTGGCAAAGTCATTACAATTGTTGGGCAAAGTCATTTTTAGAGTTCGGATAAGTGATTAACAGAGGTTGGCAAAGTCATTACAATTGTTGGGCAAAGTCATTTCCAGAGATCGGATAAGTGATCAACAGTTGTCGGCAAAGTCATTACAATTGTTGGGCAAAGTCTTTTTTAGAGGTCGGATAAGTGATTAACAGTGGTTGGCAAAGTCATTACAATTTTTGGGCAAAGTCATTTTTAGAGTTCGGATAATTTATTAACAGTGGTTGGCAAAGTCATTACAATTGTTGGGCAAAGTCATTTCTAGAGATCGGATAAGTGATTAACAGTATTTGGCAAAGTAATTACAATTGTTGGGCAAAGTCATTTTTAGAGTTCGGATAAATGATTAACAGTGGTTGGCAAAGTCATTACAATTGTTGGGCAAAGTCATTTCTAGAGTTCGGATAAGTGATTAACAGTGGTTGGCAAAGTCATTACAATTGTTGGGCAAAGTCATTTTTAGAGTTCGGATAAGTTATTAACAGTGGTTTGCAAAGTCATTACAATTGTTGGGCAAAGTCATTTTTAGTGGTCGGATAAGTGATTAACAGTGTGTGTCAAAGTCATTACAATTTTTAAGGAAAGTCATTTTTAGAGTCCGGATAAGTGATTAATAGTGGTTGGCAAGATCATTAAAATTGTTGGGCAAAGTCATTTTTAGAGTTCGGATAAGTTATTAACAGTGGTTTGCAAAGTCATTACAATTGTTGGGCAAGTCATTTTTAGAGTTCGGATAAGTGATTAACAGTGGTTGGCAAAGTCATTACAATTGTTGGGCAAAATCATTACTAGAGATCGGATAAATGATTAACAGAGGTTGGCAAAGTCATTACAATTGTTGGGCAAAGTCATTTTTAGAGGTCGGATAAGTGATTAACAGTGGTTGGCAAAGTCAATACAATTGTTGGGCAAAGTCTTTTTTAGAGGTCGGATAAGTGATAAACAGTGGCTGGCAAAGTCATTATAATTGTTGGGCAAAGTCGTTTCTAGAGATCGGATAAGTGATTAACAGAGGTTGGCAAAGTCATTACAATTGTTGGGCAAAGTCTTTTTTAGAGGTCGGATAAGTGATTAACAGAGGTTTGCAAAGTCATTATAACTGTTGGGCAAAGTCATTTTTAGTGTTCGGATAAGTTATTAACAGTGATTACAAAGTCATTACAATTGTTGGGCAAAGTAATTTTTAGAGGTCGGATAAGTGATTAACAGTGGTTGGCAAAGTCATTACAATTGTTGGGCAAAGTCATTTTTAGAGGTAGGATAAGTGATTAGTAGTGGTTGGCAAAGTCATTATAATTGTTGGGCAAAGTCATTTCTAGAGATCGGATAAGTGATTAACAGTTGTCGGCAAAGTCATTACAATTGTTGGGCAAAGTAATTTTTAGAGTTCGGATAAGTGATTAACAGTGGTTGGCAAAGTCATTTCTATTGTTGGGCAAAGTCATTTTTAGGGGTCGGATAAGTGATTAACAGTGTGTGTCAAAGTAATTACAATTTTAAGGAAAGTCATTTTTAGAGTCAGGATAAGTTATTAATAGTGGTTGGCAAGGTCATTAAAATTGTTGGGCAAAAACATTTTTAGAGTTCGGATAAGTTATTAACAGTGGTTTGCAAAGTCATTACAATTGTTGGGCAAAGTCATTTTTAGAGTTCGGATAAGTGATTAACAGTGGTTGGCAAAGTCATTACAATAGTTGGGCAAAGTCATTTCTAGAGATGGGATAAATGATTAACAGAGGTTGGCAGAGTCATTACAATTGTTGGGCAAAGTCATTTTTAGAGGTCGGATAAGTGATTAACAGTTTTTGGCAAAGTCATTACAATTGTTGGGCAGAGTCATTTTTAGAGTTCGGATAAGTTAGTAACAGTGGTTGGCAAAGTCAATACAATTGTTGGGCAAAGTCATTTTTAGAGTTCGGATAAGTGATTAACTGTGGTTGGCAAAGTCATTACAATTGTTGGGCAAAGTCATTTCTAGAGATCGGATAAGTGATCAACAGTTGTCGGCAAAGTCATTACAATTGTTGGGAAAAGTCTTTTTTAGAGGTCGGATAAGTGATTAACAGTGGTTGGCAAAGTCATTACAATTTTTGGGCAAAGTCATTTTTAGAGTTCGGATAATTTATTAACAGTGGTTGGCAAAGTCATTACAATTGATGGGCAAAGTCTTTTTTAGAGGTCGGATAAGTGATTAACAGTGGTTGGCAAAGTCATTACAATTTTTGGGCAAAGTCATTTCTAGAGATCGGATAAGTGATTTACAGTGGTTGGCAAATTCATTACAATTGTTGGGCAAAGTCATTTCTAGAGATCGGATAAGTGATTAACAGTGGTTGGCAAAGTCATTACAATTGTTGGGCAAAGTCATTTCTAGAGTTCGGATAAGTGATTAAAAGTGGTTGGCAAAGTCATTACAATTGTTTGGCAAAGTCATTTTTAGAGGTCGGATAAGTGATTAACAGAGGTTTGCAAAGTCATTACAACTGTTGGGCAAAGTCATTTTTAGTGTTCGGAAAAGTTATTAACAGTGGTTGGCAAAGTCATTACAATTATTGGGAAAAGTCATTTCTAGAGATCGGATAAGTGATTAACAGTGGTTGGCAAAGTCAATACAATTGTTGGGCAAAGTCTTTTTTAGAGGTCGGATAAGTGATTAACAGAGGTTTGCAAAGTCATTACAACTGTTGGGCTAAGTCATTTTTAGTGTTCGGATAAGTTATTAACAGTGGTTGGCAAAGTCATTACAATTGTTGGGCAAAGTCATTTCTAGAGATCGGATAAGTGATTAACAGTGATTACAAAGTCATTACAATTGTTGGGCAAAGTAATTTTTAGAGGTCGGATAAGTGATTAACAGTGGTTGGCAAAGTCATTACAATTGTTGGGCAAAGTCATTTTTAGAGGTCGGATAAGTGATTAACAGTGGTTGGCAAAGTCAATACAATTGTTGGGCAAAGTCTTTTTTAGAGGTCGGATAAGTGATTAAAAGAGGTTTGCAAAGTGATTACAATTGTTGGGCAAAGTCATTTTTAGAGTTCGGATAAATGATTAACAGTGGTTGGCAAAGTCATTACAATTGTTGGGTAAAGTCATTTCTAGAGTTCGGATAAGTGATTAACAGTGGTTGGCAAAGTCATTACAATTGTTGGGCAAAGTCTTTTTTAGAGGTCGGATAAGTGATTAACAGTGGTTTGCAAAGTCATTTCTATTGTTGGGCAAAGTCATTTTTAGGGGTCGGATAAGTGATTAACAGTGTGTGTCAAAGTCATTACAATTTTTAAGGAAAGTCATTTTTAGAGGTCGGATAAGTTATTAATAGTGGTTGGCAAGGTCATTAAAATTGTTGGGCAAAAACATTTCTAGAGATCGAATAAGTGATTAACAGTGATTACAAAGTCATTACAATTGTTGGGCAAAGTAATTTTTAGAGGTCGGATATGTGATTAACAGTGGTTGGCAAAGTCATTACAATTGTTGGGCAAAGTCATTTCTAGAGATCGGATAAGTGAATAACAGTTGTCGGCAAAGTCATTACAATTGTTGGGCAAAGTCTTTTTTAGAGGTCGGATAAGTGATTAACAGTGGTTGGCAAAGTCATTTCAATTTTTGGGCAAAGTCATTTCTAGAGATCGGATAAGTTATTAACAGTGGTTGGCAAAGTCATTACAATTGTTGGGCAAAGTCATTTCTAGAGATCGGATAAGTGAATAACAGTTGTCGGCAAAGTCATTACAATTGTTGGGCAAAGTCATTTCTAGAGATCGGATAAGTGATTAACAGTGATTACAGAGTCATTACAATTGTTGGGCAAAGTAATTTTTAGAGGTCGGATAAGTGATTAACAGTGGTTGGCAAAGTCATTACAATTGTTGGGCAAAGTCATTTTTAGAGGTCGGATAAGTGATTAGTAGTGGTTGGCAAAGTCATTATAATTGTTGGGCAAAGTCATTTCTAGAGATCGGATAAGTGATTAACAGAGGTTTGCAAAGTCATTACAATTGTTGGGCAAAGTCATTTTTAGTGTTCGGATAAGTTATTAACAGTGGTTGGCAAAGTCATTACAATTGTTTGGCAAAGTCATTTCTAGAGATCGGATAAGTGAATAACAGTTGTCGGCAAAGTCATTACAATTGTTGGGCAAAGTCTTTTTAGAGGTCGGATAAGTGATTAACAGTGGTTGGCAAAGTCATTACAATTGTTGGGCAAAGTCATTTCTAGAGATCGGATAAGTGATTTACAGTGGTTGGCAAAGTCATTACAATTGTTGGGCAAAGTCATTTCTAGAGATCGGATAAGTGATTAACAGTGGTTGGCAAAGTCATTACAATTGTTGGGCAAAGTCATTTCTAGAGATCGGATAAGTGATTAAAAGTGGTTGGCAAAGTCATTACAATTGTTGGGCAAAGTCATTTTTAGAGTTCGGATAAGTGATTAACAGTGGTTGGCAAAGTCATTACAATTGTTGGGCAAAGTCATTTTTAGAGTTCTGTTAAGTGATTTACATTGGTTGGCAAAGTCATTACAATTGTTGGGCAAAGTCATTTTTAGAGTTCGGATAAGTTATTAACAGTGGTTGGCAAAGTCATTACAATTGTTGGGCAAAGTCATTTCTAGAGATCGGATAAGTGATTAACAGTGGTTGGCAAAGTCATTACAATTGTTGGGCAAAGTCATTTCTAGAGATCGGATAAGTTATTAACAGTGGTTGGCAAAGTCATTACAATTGTTGGGCAAAGTCATTTCTAGAGATCGGATAAGTGATTAACAGTGGTTGGCAAAGTCATTACAATTGTTGGGCAAAGTCATTTCTAGAGATCGGATAAGTGATTAACAGTGGTTGGCAAAGTCATTACAATTGTTGGGCAAAGTCATTTTTAGAGTTCGGATAAGTGATTAACAGTGGTTGGCAAAGTCATTTCTATTGTTGGGCAAAGTCATTTTTAGGGGTCGGATAAGTGATTAACAGTGTGTGTCAAAGTCATTACAATTTTTAAGGAAAGTCATTTTTAGAGTCCGGATAAGTGATTAATAGTGGTTTGCAAAGTCATTACAATTGTTGGGCAAAGTCATTTTTAGAGGTCGGATAATTGATTAACAGTGGTTGGCAAAGTCATTACAATTATTGGGCAAAGTCATTTTTAGAGATCGGATAAGTGATTAACAGCGGTTGGCAAAGTCATTACAATTGTTTGGCAAAGTCATTTTTAGAGGTCGGATAAGAGATTAACAGTGGTTGGCAAAGTCTTACAATTGTTGGGCAAAGTCAATTTTAGAGGTCGGATAATTGATTAACAGTGGTTGGCAAAGTCATTACAATTGTTGGGCAAAGTCATTTTGAGAGATCGGATAAGTGATTTACAGTGGTTGGCAAAGTCATTACAATTGTTGGGCAAAGTCATTTTTAGAGTTCGGATAA
The DNA here is from genome assembly GCA_025491095.1 of Brachionus asplanchnoidis. NCBI lineage: Eukaryota > Metazoa > Rotifera > Eurotatoria > Ploima > Brachionidae > Brachionus > Brachionus asplanchnoidis. The sequence goes on from JAILYF010000127.1 coordinate 132,485, forward strand.
TTTATTAACAGTGGTTGGCAAAGTCATTACAATTGTTGGGCAAAGTCATTTCTAGAGATCGGATAAGTGATTAACAGTGGTTGGCAAAGTAATTACAATTGTTGGGCAAAGTCATTTTTAGAGTTCGGATAAGTGATTAACAGTGGTTGGCAAAGTCATTTTTAGAGGTCGGATAAGTGATTAACAGTGGTTGGCAAAGTCATTACAATTGTTGGGCAAAGTCAATTTTAGAGGTCGGATAATTGATTAACAGTGGTTGGCAAAGTCATTACAATTGTTGGGCAAAGTCATTTTGAGAGATCGGATAAGTGATTTACAGTGGTTGGCAAAGTCATTACAATTTTTAAGGAAAGTCATTTTTAGAGTCCGGATAAGTGATTAATAGTGGTTGGCAAAGTCATTACAATTGTTGGGCAAAGTCATTTTTAGAGGTCGGATAATTGATTAACAGTGGTTGGCAAAGTCATTACAATTATTGGGCAAAGTCATTTTTAGAGATCGGATAAGTGATTAACAGCGGTTGGCAAAGTCATTACAATTGTTTGGCAAAGTCATTTTTAGAGGTCGGATAAGTGATTAACAGTGGTTGGCAAAGTCATTACAATTGTTGGGCAAAGTCAATTTTAGAGGTCGGATAATTGATTAACAGTGGTTGGCAAAGTCATTACAATTGTTGGGCAAAGTCATTTTGAGAGATCGGATAAGTGATTTACAGTGGTTGGCAAAGTCATTACAATTGTTGGGCAAAGTCATTTTTAGAGTTCGGATAATTTATTAACAGTGGTTGGCAAAGTCATTACAATTGTTGGGCAAAGTCATTTCTAGAGATCGGATAAGTGATTAACAGTGGTTGGCAAAGTAATTACAATTGTTGGGCAAAGTCATTTTAGAGTTCGGATAAGTGATTAACAGTGGTTGGCAAAGTCATTACAATTGTTGGGCAAAGTCATTTTTAGAGGTCGGATAATTGATTAACAGTGGTTGGCAAAGTCATTACAATTGTTGGGCAAAGTCATTTTTAGAGATCGGATAAGTGATTAACAGTGGTTGGCAAAGTCATTACAATTGTTGGGCAAAGTAATTTTTAGAGGTCGGATAAGTGATTAACAGTGGTTGGCAAAGTCATTACAATTGTTGGGCAAAGTCATTTTTAGAGGTCGGATAAGTGATTAGTAGTGGTTGGCAAAGTCATTATAATTGTTGGGCAAAGTCATTTCTAGAGATCGGATAAGTGATTAACAGTGGTTGGCAAAGTCATTACAATTGTTGGGCAAAGTAATTTTTAGAGGTCGGATAAGTGATTAACAGTGGTTGGCAAAGTCATTACAATTGTTGGGCAAAGTCATTTTTAGAGGTCGGATAAGTGATTAGTAGTGGTTGGCAAAGTCATTATAATTGTTGGGCAAAGTCATTTCTAGAGATCGGATAAGTGATTAACAGTGGTTGGCAAAGTCATTACAATTTTTGGGCAAAGTCATTTCTAGAGATCGGATAAGTGATTTACAGTGGTTGGCAAAGTCATTACAATTGTTGGGCAAAGTCATTTCTAGAGATCGGATAAGTGATTAACAGTGGTTGGCAAAGTCATTACAATTGTTGGGCAAAGTCATTTTTAGAGTTCGGCTAAGTGATTAACAGTGGTTGGCAAAGTCATTTCTATTGTTGGGCAAAGTCATTTTTAGGGGTCGGATAAGTGATTAACAGTGTGTGTCAAAGTCATTACAATTTTTAAGGAAAGTCATTTTTAGAGTCCGGATAAGTGATTAATAGTGGTCGGCAAGGTCATTAAAATTGTTGGGCAAAAACATTTTAAGAGTTCGGATAAGTAATTAACAGTGGTTTGCAAAGTCATTACAATTGTTGGGCAAAGTCATTTTTAGAGTTCGGATAAGTGATTAACAGTGGTTGGCAAAGTCATTACAATTGTTGGGCAAAGTCATTTCTAGAGATCGGATAAATGATAAACAGAGGTTGGCAAAGTCATTACAATTGTTGGGCAAAGTCATTTTTAGAGGTCGGATAAATGATTAACAGTGGTTGGCAAAGTCATTACAATTGTTGGGCAAAGTCATTTTTAGAGTTCGGATAAGTAATTAACAGTGGTTGGCAAAGTCATTTCTATTGTTGGGCAAAGTCATTTTTAGGGGTCGGATAAGTGATTAACAGTGTGTGTCAAAGTCATTACAATTTTTAAGGAAAGTCATTTTTAGAGTCCGGATAAGTGATTAATAGTGGTTGGCAAAGTCATTACAATTGTTGGGCAAAGTCATTTTTAGAGGTCGGATAATTGATTAACAGTGGTTGGCAAAGTCATTACAATTATTGGGCAAAGTCATTTTTAGAGATCGGATAAGTGATTAACAGCGGTTGGCAAAGTCATTACAATTGTTTGGCAAAGTCATTTTTAGAGGTCGGATAAGTGATTAACAGTGGTTGGCAAAGTCATTACAATTGTTGGGCAAAGTCAATTTTAGAGGTCGGATAATTGATTAACAGTGGTTGGCAAAGTCATTACAATTGTTGGGCAAAGTCATTTTGAGAGATCGGATAAGTGATTTACAGTGGTTGGCAAAGTCATTACAATTGTTGGGCAAAGTCATTTTTAGAGTTCGGATAATTTATTAACAGTGGTTGGCAAAGTCATTACAATTGTTGGGCAAAGTCATTTCTAGAGATCGGATAAGTGATTAACAGTGGTTGGCAAAGTAATTACAATTGTTGGGCAAAGTCATTTTTAGAGTTCGGATAAGTGATTAACAGTGGTTGGCAAAGTCATTACAATTGTTGGGCAAAGTCATTTTTAGAGGTCGGATAATTGTTTAACAGTGGTTGGCAAAGTCATTACAATTGTTGGGCAAAGTCATTTTTAGAGATCGGATAAGTGATTAACAGTGGTTGGCAAAGTCATTACAATTGTTGGGCAAAGTAATTTTTAGAGGTCGGATAAGTGATTAACAGTGGTTGGCAAAGTCATTACAATTGTTGGGCAAAGTCATTTTTAGAGGTCGGATAAGTGATTAGTAGTGGTTGGCAAAGTCATTATAATTGTTGGGCAAAGTCATTTCTAGAGATCGGATAAGTGATTAACAGTGGTTGGCAAAGTCATTACAATTGTTGGGCAAAGTAATTTTTAGAGGTCGGATAAGTGATTAACAGTGGTTGGCAAAGTCATTACAATTGTTGGGCAAAGTCATTTTTAGAGGTCGGATAAGTGATTAGTAGTGGTTGGCAAAGTCATTATAATTGTTGGGCAAAGTCATTTCTAGAGATCGGATAAGTGATTAACAGTGGTTGGCAAAGTCATTACAATTTTTGGGCAAAGTCATTTCTAGAGATCGGATAAGTGATTTACAGTGGTTGGCAAAGTCATTACAATTGTTGGGCAAAGTCATTTCTAGAGATCGGATAAGTGATTAACAGTGGTTGGCAAAGTCATTACAATTGTTGGGCAAAGTCATTTCTAGAGATCGGATAAGTGATTAAAAGTGGTTGGCAAAGTCATTACAATTGTTGGGCAAAGTCATTTTTAGAGTTCGGATAAGTGATTAACAGTGGTTGGCAAAGTCATTACAATTGTTGGGCAAAGTCATTTTTAGAGTTCTGTTAAGTGATTTACATTAGTTGGCAGAGTCATTACAATTGTTGGGCAAAGTCATTTTTAGAGTTCGGATAAGTTATTAACAGTGGTTGGCAAAGTCATTACAATTGTTGGGCAAAGTCATTTCTAGAGATCGGATAAGTGATTAACAGTGGTTGGCAAAGTCATTACAATTGTTGGGCAAAGTCATTTCTAGAGATCGGATAAGTTATTTTCAGTGGTTGGCAAAGTCATTACAATTGTTGGGCAAAGTCATTTCTAGAGATCGGATAAGTAATTAACAGTGGTTGGCAAAGTCATTACAATTGTTGGGCAAAGTCATTTCTAGAGATCGGATAAGTGATTAACAGTGGTTGGCAAAGTCATTACAATTGTTGGGCAAAGTCATTTTTAGAGTTCGGCTAAGTGATTAACAGTGGTTGGCAAAGTCATTTCTATTGTTGGGCAAAGTCATTTTTAGGGGTCGGATAAGTGATTAACAGTGTGTGTCAAAGTCATTACAATTTTTAAGGAAAGTCATTTTTAGAGTCCGGATAAGTGATTAATAGTGGTTGGCAAGGTCATTAAAATTGTTGGGCAAAAACATTTTAAGAGTTCGGATAAGTAATTAACAGTGGTTTGCAAAGTCATTACAATTGTTGGGCAAAGTCATTTTTAGAGTTCGGATAAGTGATTAACAGTGGTTGGCAAAGTCATTACAATTGTTGGGCAAAGTCATTTCTAGAGATCGGATAAATGATAAACAGAGGTTGGCAAAGTCATTACAATTGTTGGGCAAAGTCATTTTTAGAGGTCGGATAAATGATTAACAGTGGTTGGCAAAGTCATTACAATTGTTGGGCAAAGTCATTTTTAGAGTTCGGATAAGTAATTAACAGTGGTTGGCAAAGTCAATACAATTGTTGGGCAAAGTCATTTTTAGAGTTCGGATAAGTGATTAACAGTGGTTGGCAAAGTCATTATTATTGTTGGGCAAAGTCATTTCTAGAGATCGGATAAGTGATTTACAGTGGTTGGCAAATTCATTACAATTGTTGGGCAAAGTCATTTCTAGAGATCGGATAAGTGATTAACAGTGGTTGGCAAAGTCATTTCAATTGTTGGGCAAAGTCATTTTTAGAGTTAGGATAAGTTATTAATAGTGGTTGGCAAGGTCATTAAAATTGTTGGGCAAAGTCATTTTTAGAGTTCGGATAAGTTATTAACAGTGGTTTGCTAAGTCATTTCAATTGTTGGGCAAAGTCATTTTTAGAGTTAGGATAAGTTATTAACAGTTGTTGGCTAAGTCATTACAATTGTTGGGCAAAGTCATTTCTAGAGATCGGATAAATGATAAACAGTGGTTGGCAAATTCATTACAATTGTTGGGCAAAGTCATTTCTAGAGATCGGATAAGTGATTAACAGTAGTTGGCAAAGTCATTACAATTTTTGGGCAAAGTCATTTCTAGAGATCGGATAAGTGATTTACAGTGGTTGGCAAATTCATTACAATTGTTGGGCAAAGTCATTTCTAGAGATCGGATAAGTGATTAACAGTGGTTGGCAAAGTCATTTCAATTGTTGGGCAAAGTCATTTTTAGAGTTAGGATAAGTTATTAACAGTTGTTGGCAAAGTCATTACAATTGTTGGGCAAAGTCATTTCTAGAGATCGGATAAGTGATTAACAGTGGTTGGCAAAGTAATTACAATTGTTGGGCAAAGTCATTTTTAGAGTTCGGATAAATGATTAACAGTGGTTGGCAAAGTCATTACAATTGTTGGGCAAAGTCTTTTTTAGAGTTCGGATAAATGATTAACAGTGGTTGGCAAAGTCATTACAATTGTTGGGCAAAGTCTTTTTTAGAGGTCGGATAAGTGATTAACAGTGGTTGGCAAAGTCATTTCTATTGTTGGGCAAAGTCATTTTTAGGGGTCGGATAAGTGATTAACAGTGTGTGTCAAAGTCATTACAATTTTTAAGGAAAGTCATTTTTAGAGTCCGGATAAGTGATTAATAGTGGTTGGCAAGATCATTAAAATTGTTGGGCAAAGTCATTTTTAGAGTTCGGATAAGTTATTAACAGTGGTTTGCTAAGTCATTTCAATTGTTGGGCAAAGTCATTTTTAGAGTTAGGATAAGTTATTAACAGTTGTTGGCAAAGTCATTACAATTGTTGGGCAAGTCATTTCTAGAGATCGGATAAGTGATTAACAGTGGTTGGCAAAGTAATTACAATTGTTGGGCAAATCATTTCAAGAGATCGGATAAGTGATTAGTAGTGGTTGGCAAAGTCATTACAATTGTTGGGCAAAGTTTTTTTTTAGAGGTCGGATAAGTGATTAACAGTGGTTGGCAAAGTCATTACAATTTTTGGGCAAAGTCATTTCTAGAGATCGGATAAGTGATTTACAGTGGTTGGCAAATTCATTACAATTGTTGGGCAAAGTCATTTCTAGAGATCGGATATGTGATTAACAGTGGTTGGCAAAGTCATTTCAATTGTTGGGCAAAGTCATTTTTAGAGTTAGGATAAGTTATTAACAGTTGTTGGCAAAGTCATTACAATTGTTGGGCAAAGTCATTTCTAGAGATCGGATAAGTGATTAACAGTGGTTGGCAAAGTAATTACAATTGTTGGGCAAAGTCATTTTTAGAGTTCGGATAAATGATTAACAGTGGTTGGCAAAGTCATTACAATTGTTGGGCAAAGTCAGTTCTAGAGTTCGGATAAGTGATTAACAGTGGTTGGCAAAGTCATTACAATTGTTGGGCAAAGTCTTTTCTAGAGATCGGATAAGTGATTAACAGTGGTTGGCAAAGTAATTACAATTGTTGGGCAAAGTCATTTTTAGAGTTCGGATAAGTGATTTACTGTGGTTGGCAAAGTCATTACAATTTTTGGGCAAAGTCATTTCTAGAGATCGGATAAGTGATTTACAGTGGTTGGCAAATTCATTACAATTGTTGGGCAAAGTCATTTCTAGTGATCGGATATGTGATTAACAGTGGTTGGCAAAGTCATTTCAATTGTTGGGCAAAGTCATTTTTAGAGTTAGGATAAGTTATTAACAGTTGTTGGCAAAGTCATTACAATTGTTGGGCAAAGTCATTTTTAGAGGTCGGATAAGTGATTAACAGTGGTTGGCAAAGTCAATACAATTGTTGGGCAAAGTCATTTTTAGAGTTCGGATAAATGATTAACAGTGGTTGGCAAAGTCATTACAATTGTTGGGCAAAGTCAGTTCTAGAGTTCGGATAAGTGATTAACAGTGGTTGGCAAAGTCATTACAATTGTTGGGCAAAGTCTTTTCTAGAGATCGGATAAGTGATTAACAGTGGTTGGCAAAGTAATTACAATTGTTGGGCAAAGTCATTTTTAGAGTTCGGATAAGTGATTAATAGTGGTTGGCAAAGTCATTACAATTGTTGGGCAAAGTCATTTCTGGAGTTCGGATAAGTGATTAACAGTGGTTGGCAAAGTCATTACAATTGTTGGGCAAAGTCATTTTTAGAGGTCGGATAAGTGATTAACAGTGGTTGGCAAAGTCATTTCTATTGTTGGGCAAAGTCATTTTTAGGGGTCGGATAAGTGATTAACAGTGTGTGTCAAAGTCATTACAATTTTTAAGGAAAGTCATTTTTAGAGTCCGGATAAGTGATTAATAGTGGTTGGCAAGGTCATTACAATTGTTGGGCAAAGTCATTTTTAGAGGTCGGATAAGTGATTAACAGTGGTTGGCAAAGTCATTTCTTTTGTTGGGCAAAGTCATTTTTAGGGGTCGGATAAGTGATTAACAGTGTGTGTCAAAGTCATTACAATTTTTAAGGAAAGTCATTTTTAGAGTCCGGATAAGTGATTAATAGTGGTTGGCAAGATCATTAAAATTGTTGGGCAAAGTCATTTTTAGAGTTCGGATAAGTTATTAACAGTGGTTTGCTAAGTCATTTCAATTGTTGGGCAAAGTCATTTTTAGAGTTAGGATAAGTTATTAACAGTTGTTGGCAAAGTCATTACAATTGTTGGGCAAAGTCATTTCTAGAGATCGGATAAGTGATTAACAGTGGTTGGCAAAGTCATTACAATTTTTGGGCAAAGTCATTTCTAGAGATCGGATAAGTGATTTACAGTGGTTGGCAAATTCATTACAATTGTTGGGCAAAGTAATTTTTAGAGGTCGGATAAGTTATTAACAGTGGTTGGCAAAGTCATTACAATTGTTGGGCAAAGTCATTTCTAGAGTTCGGATAAGTTATTAACAGTGGTTGGCAAAGTCATTACAATTGTTGGGCAAAGTCATTTCTAGAGTTCGGATAAGTTATTAACAGTGGTTGGCAAAGTCATTACAATTGTTGGGCAAGGTCATTTTTAGAGTTCGGATAATTTATTAACAGTGGTTGGCAAAGTCATTACAATTGTTGGGCAAAGTCATTTCTAGAGATCGGATAAGTGATTAACAGTGGTTGGCAAAGTAATAACAATTGTTGGGCAAAGTCATTTTTAGAGTTCGGATAAATGATTAACAGTGGTTGGCAAAGTCATTACAATTGTTGGGCAAAGTCAGTTCTAGAGTTCGGATAAGTGATTAACAGTGGTTGGCAAAGTCATTACAATTGTTGGGCAAAGTCTTTTCTAGAGATCGGATAAGTGATTAACAGTGGTTGGCAAAGTAATTACAATTGTTGGGCAAAGTCATTTTTAGAGTTCGGATAAGTGATTAATAGTGGTTGGCAAAGTCATTACAATTGTTGGGCAAAGTCATTTCTGGAGTTCGGATAAGTGATTAACAGTGGTTGGCAAAGTCATTACAATTGTTGGGCAAAGTCATTTTTAGAGGTCGGATAAGTGATTAACAGTGGTTGGCAAAGTCATTTCTATTGTTGGGCAAAGTCATTTTTAGGGGTCGGATAAGTGATTAACAGTGTGTGTCATAGTCATTACAATTTTTAAGGAAAGTCATTTTTAGAGTCCGGATAAGTGATTGATAGTGGTTGGCAAGGTCATTAAAATTGTTGGGCAAAGTCATTTTTAGAGTTCGGATAAGTTATTAACAGTGGTTTGCAAAGTCATTACAATTGTTGGGCAAAGTCATTTTTAGAGTTCGGATAAGTGATTAACAGTGGTTGGCAAAGTCATTACAATTGTTGGGCAAAGTAATTTCTAGAGATCGGATAAATGATTAATAGAGGTTGGCAAAGTCATTACAATTGTTGGGCAAAGTCATTTCTAGAGATCGGATAAGTTATTAACAGTTGTTGGCAAAGTCATTACAATTGTTGGGCAAAGTCATTTTTAGAGTTCGGATAAATGATTAACAGTGGTTGGCAAAGTCATTACAATTGTTGGGCAAAGTCAGTTCTAGAGTTCGGATAAGTGATTAACAGTGGTTGGCAAAGTCATTACAATTGTTGGGCAAAGTCTTTTCTAGAGATCGGATAAGTGATTAACAGTGGTTGGCAAAGTAATTACAATTGTTGGGCAAAGTCATTTTTAGAGTTCGGATAAGTGATTAATAGTGGTTGGCAAAGTCATTACAATTTTTAAGGAAAGTCATTTTTAGAGTCCGGATAAGTGATTAATAGTGGTTGGCAAGGTCATTACAATTGTTGGGCAAAGTCATTTTTAGAGGTCGGATAAGTGATTAACAGTGGTTGGCAAAGTCATTTCTATTGTTGGGCAAAGTCATTTTTAGGGGTCGGATAAGTGATTAACAGTGTGTGTCATAGTCATTACAATTTTTAAGGAAAGTCATTTTTAGAGTCCGGATAAGTGATTGATAGTGGTTGGCAAGGTCATTAAAATTGTTGGGCAAAGTCATTTTTAGAGTTCGGATAAGTTATTAACAGTGGTTTGCAAAGTCATTACAATTGTTGGGCAAAGTCATTTTTAGAGTTCGGATAAGTGATTAACAGTGGTTGGCAAAGTCATTACAATTGTTGGGCAAAGTAATTTCTAGAGATCGGATAAATGATTAATAGAGGTTGGCAAAGTCATTACAATTGTTGGGCAAAGTCATTTCTAGAGATCGGATAAGTTATTAACAGTTGTCGGCAAAGTCATTACAATTGTTGGGCAAAGTCATTTTTAGAGTTCGGATAAGTTTTTAACAGTTGTTTGCAAAGTCATTACAATTGTTGGGCAAATTCATTTCTAGAGATCGGATAAGTGATTAACAGTTGTCGGCAAAGTCATTACAATTGTTGGGCAAAGTCTTTTTTAGAGGTCGGATAAGTGATTAACAGTGGTTGGCAAAGTCATTACAATTGTTGGGCAAAGTCAGTTCTAGAGTTCGGATAAGTGATTAACAGTGGTTGGCAAAGTCATTACAATTGTTGGGCAAAGTCTTTTCTAGAGATCGGATAAGTGATTAACAGTGGTTGGCAAAGTAATTACAATTGTTGGGCAAAGTCATTTTTAGAGTTCGGATAAGTGATTAATAGTGGTTGGCAAAGTCATTACAATTTTTAAGGAAAGTCATTTTTAGAGTCCGGATAAGTGATTAATAGTGGTTGGCAAGGTCATTACAATTGTTGGGCAAAGTCATTTTTAGAGGTCGGATAAGTTATTAACAGTGGTTTGCAAAGTCATTACAATTGTTGGGCAAAGTCATTTTTAGGGGTCGGATAAGTGATTAACAGTGTGTGTCATAGTCATTACAATTTTTAAGGAAAGTCATTTTTAGAGTCCGGATAAGTGATTGATAGTGGTTGGCAAGGTCATTAAAATTGTTGGGCAAAGTCATTTTTAGAGTTCGGATAAGTTATTAACAGTGGTTTGCAAAGTCATTACAATTGTTGGGCAAAGTCATTTTTAGAGTTCGGATAAGTGATTAACAGTGGTTGGCAAAGTCATTACAATTGTTGGGCAAAGTAATTTCTAGAGATCGGATAAATGATTAATAGAGGTTGGCAAAGTCATTACAATTGTTGGGCAAAGTCATTTCTAGAGATCGGATAAGTTATTAACAGTTGTCGGCAAAGTCATTACAATTGTTGGGCAAAGTCATTTTTAGAGTTCGGATAAGTTTTTAACAGTTGTTTGCAAAGTCATTACAATTGTTGGGCAAATTCATTTCTAGAGATCGGATAAGTGATTAACAGTTGTCGGCAAAGTCATTACAATTGTTGGGCAAAGTCTTTTTTAGAGGTCGGATAAGTGATTAACAGTGGTTGGCAAAGTCATTACAATTTTTGGGCAAAGTCATTTCTAGTGATCGGATAAGTGATTTACAGTGGCTGGCAAATTCATTACAATTGTTGGGCAAAGTCATTTCTAGAGATCGGATAAGTGATTAACAGTGGTTGGCAAAGTCATTACAATTTTTGGGCAAAGTCATTTCTAGAGATCGGATAAGTGATTAGAAGTGGTTGGCAAAGTCATTACAATTGTTGGGCAAAGTCATTTTTAGAGTTCGGATAAGTGATTAACAGTGGTTTGCAAAGTCATTGCAATTGTTGGGCAAAGTCATTTTTAGAGTTTGGATAAGTTATTAACAGTGGTTGGCAAAGTCAATACAATTGTTGGGCAAAGTCTTTTTTAGAGGTCGGATAAGTGATTAACAGTGGTTGCCAAAGTCATTACAATTGTTGGGCAAAGTCATTTCTAGAGATCGGATAAGTGATTAACAGTTTGTCGGCAAAGTCATTACAATTGTTGGGCAAAGTCATTTCTAGAGTTCGGATAAGTTATTAACAGTGGTTGGCAAAGTCATTACAATTGTTGGGCAAAGTCATTTTTAGAGTTCGGATAATTTATTAACAGTGGTTGGCAAAGTCATTACAATTGTTGGGCAAAGTCATTTCTAGAGATCGGATAAGTGATTAACAGTGGTTGGCAAAGTAATTACAATTGTTGGGCAAAGTCATTTTTAGAGTTCGGATGAGTGATTATCAGTGGTTTGCCAAGTCATTACAATTGTTGGGCAAAGTCATTTTTAGAGTTCGGATAATTTATTAACAGTGGTTGGCAAAGTCATTACAATTGTTGGGCAAAGTCATTTCTAGAGATCGGATAAGTGATTTTCAGTGGTTGGCAAAGTCATTACAATTGTTGGGCAAAGTCATTTCTAGAGATCGGATAAATGATTAACAGAGGTTGGCTAAGTCATTACAATTGTTGGGCAAAGTCATTTTTAGAGGTCGGATAAGTGATTAACAGTGGTTTGCAAAGTCATTGCAATTGTTGGGCAAAGTCATTTTTAGAGTTTGGATAAGTTATTAACAGTGGTTGGCAAAGTCAATACAATTGTTGGGCAAAGTCTTTTTTAGAGGTCGGATAAGTGATTAACAGTGGTTGCCAAAGTCATTACAATTGTTGGGCAAAGTCATATCTAGAGATCGGATAAGTGATTAACAGTTGTCGGCAAAGTCATTACAATTGTTGGGCAAAGTCTTTTTTAGAGGTCGGATAAGTGATTAACAGTGGTTGGAAAAGTCATTACAATTTTTGGGCAAAGTCATTTCTAGAGATCGGATAAGTGATTTACAGTGGATGGCAAATTCATTACAATTGTTGGGCAAAGTAATTTTTAGAGTTCGGATAAGTTATTAACAGTGGTTTGCAAAGTCATTACAATTGTTGGGCAAAGTCATTTTTAGAGTTCGGATAAGTGATTAACAGTGGTTGGCAAAGTCATTACAATTGTTGGGCAAAGTAATTTCTAGAGATCGGATAAATGATTAATAGAGGTTGGCAAAGTCATTACAATTGTTGGGCAAAGTCATTTCTAGAGATCGGATAAGTTATTAACAGTTGTCGGCAAAGTCATTACAATTGTTGGGCAAAGTCATTTTTAGAGTTCGGATAAGTTTTTAACAGTTGTTTGCAAAGTCATTACAATTGTTGGGCAAATTCATTTCTAGAGATCGGATAAGTGATTAACAGTTGTCGGCAAAGTCATTACAATTGTTGGGCAAAGTCTTTTTTAGAGGTCGGATAAGTGATTAACAGTGGTTGGCAAAGTCATTACAATTTTTGGGCAAAGTCATTTCTAGTGATCGGATAAGTGATTTACAGTGGCTGGCAAATTCATTACAATTGTTGGGCAAAGTCATTTCTAGAGATCGGATAAGTGATTAACAGTGGTTGGCAAAGTCATTACAATTTTTGGGCAAAGTCATTTCTAGAGATCGGATAAGTGATTAGAAGTGGTTGGCAAAGTCATTACAATTGTTGGGCAAAGTCATTTTTAGAGTTCGGATAAGTGATTAACAGTGGTTTGCAAAGTCATTGCAATTGTTGGGCAAAGTCATTTTTAGAGTTTGGATAAGTTATTAACAGTGGTTGGCAAAGTCAATACAATTGTTGGGCAAAGTCTTTTTTAGAGGTCGGATAAGTGATTAACAGTGGTTGCCAAAGTCATTACAATTGTTGGGCAAAGTCATTTCTAGAGATCGGATAAGTGATTAACAGTTGTCGGCAAAGTCATTACAATTGTTGGGCAAAGTCATTTCTAGAGTTCGGATAAGTTATTAACAGTGGTTGGCAAAGTCATTACAATTGTTGGGCAAAGTCATTTTTAGAGTTCGGATAATTTATTAACAGTGGTTGGCAAAGTCATTACAATTGTTGGGCAAAGTCATTTCTAGAGATCGGATAAGTGATTAACAGTGGTTGGCAAAGTAATTACAATTGTTGGGCAAAGTCATTTTTAGAGTTCGGATGAGTGATTATCAGTGGTTTGCCAAGTCATTACAATTGTTGGGCAAAGTCATTTTTAGAGTTCGGATAATTTATTAACAGTGGTTGGCAAAGTCATTACAATTGTTGGGCAAAGTCATTTCTAGAGATCGGATAAGTGATTTTCAGTGGTTGGCAAAGTCATTACAATTGTTGGGCAAAGTCATTTCTAGAGATCGGATAAATGATTAACAGAGGTTGGCTAAGTCATTACAATTGTTGGGCAAAGTCATTTTTAGAGGTCGGATAAGTGATTAACAGTGGTTTGCAAAGTCATTGCAATTGTTGGGCAAAGTCATTTTTAGAGTTTGGATAAGTTATTAACAGTGGTTGGCAAAGTCAATACAATTGTTGGGCAAAGTCTTTTTTAGAGGTCGGATAAGTGATTAACAGTGGTTGCCAAAGTCATTACAATTGTTGGGCAAAGTCATATCTAGAGATCGGATAAGTGATTAACAGTTGTCGGCAAAGTCATTACAATTGTTGGGCAAAGTCTTTTTTAGAGGTCGGATAAGTGATTAACAGTGGTTGGAAAAGTCATTACAATTTTTGGGCAAAGTCATTTCTAGAGATCGGATAAGTGATTTACAGTGGATGGCAAATTCATTACAATTGTTGGGCAAAGTAATTTTTAGAGTTCGGATAAGTTATTAACAGTGGTTGGCAAAGTCATTACAATTGTTGGGTAAGTCATTCTCGATATCAGATAAGTGATTAACAGTGGTTGGCAAAGTCATTACAATTGTTGGGCAAAGTCTTTTTTAGAGGTCGGATAAGTGATTAACAGTGGTTGGAAAAGTCATTACAATTTTTGGGCAAAGTCATTTTTAGAGCTCGGATTAGTTATTAACAGTGGTTGGCAAAGTCATTACAATTGTTGGGCAAAGTCATTTCTAGAGTTCGGATAAGTTATTAACAGATGTTGGCAAAGTCATTACAATTGTTGGGTAAAGTCATTTCTCGACATCAGATAAGTGATTAACAGTGGTTGGCAAAGTCATTACAATTGTTGGGCAAAGTCATTTTTAGAGTTCGGATAATTTATTAACACTGGTTGGCAAAGTCATTACAATTGTTGGGCAAAGTCATTTTTAGAGTTCGGATAAATGATTAACAGTGGTTGGCAAAGTCATTACAATTGTTGGGCAAAGTCATTTCTAGAGTTCGGATAAGTTATTAACAGTGGTTGGCAAAGTCATTACAATTGTTGGGCAAAGTCATTTTTAGAGTTCGGATAATTTATTAACAGTGGTTGGCAAAGTCATTACAATTGTTGGGCAAAGTCATTTCTAGAGATCGGATAAGTGATTAACAGTGGTTGGCAAAGTAATTACAATTGTTGGGCAAAGTCATTTTTAGAGTTCGGATGAGTGATTATCAGTGGTTTGCCAAGTCATTACAATTGTTGGGCAAAGTCATTTTTAGAGTTCGGATAATTTATTAACAGTGGTTGGCAAAGTCATTACAATTGTTGGGCAAAGTCATTTCTAGAGATCGGATAAGTGATTTTCAGTGGTTGGCAAAGTCATTACAATTGTTGGGCGAAGTCATTTCTAGAGATCGGATAAATGATTAACAGAGGTTGGCTAAGTCATTTTTAGAGTTTGGATAAGTTATTAACAGTGGTTGGCAAAGTCAATACAATTGTTGGGCAAAGTCTTTTTTAGAGGTCGGATAAGTGATTAACAGTGGTTGGAAAAGTCATTACAATTGTCGGGCAAAGTCATTTCTAGAGATCGGATAAGTGATTAACAGTGGTTGGCAAAGTCAATACAATTGTTGGGCAAAGTCTTTTTTAGAGGTCGGATAAGTGATTAACAGTGGTTGCCAAAGTCATTACAATTGTTGGGCAAAGTCATATCTAGAGATCGGATAAGTGATTAACAGTTGTCGGCAAAGTCATTACAATTGTTGGGCAAAGTCTTTTTTAGAGGTCGGATAAGTGATTAACAGTGGTTGGAAAAGTCATTACAATTTTTGGGCAAAGTCATTTCTAGAGATCGGATAAGTGATTTACAGTGGATGGCAAATTCATTACAATTGTTGGGCAAAGTAATTTTTAGAGTTCGGATAAGTTATTAACAGTGGTTGGCAAAGTCATTACAATTGTTGGGTAAAGTCATTTCTCGATATCAGATAAGTGATTAACAGTGGTTGGCAAAGTCATTACAATTGTTGGGCAAAGTCTTTTTTAGAGGTCGGATAAGTGATTAACAGTGGTTGGAAAAGTCATTACAATTTTTGGGCAAAGTCATTTTTAGAGCTCGGATTAGTTATTAACAGTGGTTGGCAAAGTCATTACAATTGTTGGGCAAAGTCATTTCTAGAGTTCGGATAAGTTATTAACAGATGTTGGCAAAGTCATTACAATTGTTGGGTAAAGTCATTTCTCGACATCAGATAAGTGATTAACAGTGGTTGGCAAAGTCATTACAATTGTTGGGCAAAGTCATTTTTAGAGTTCGGATAATTTATTAACACTGGTTGGCAAAGTCATTACAATTGTTGGGCAAAGTCATTTTTAGAGTTCGGATAAATGATTAACAGTGGTTGGCAAAGTCATTACAATTGTTGGGCAAAGTCATTTCTAGAGATCGGATAAATGATTAACAGAGGTTGGCAAAGTCATTTTTAGAGTTTGGATAAGTTATTAACAGTGGTTGGCAAAGTCAATACAATTGTTGGGCAAAGTCTTTTTTAGAGGTCGGATAAGTGATTAACAGTGGTTGGAAAAGTCATTACAATTGTCGGGCAAAGTCATTTCTAGAGATCGGATAAGTGATTAACAGTTGTCGGCAAAGTCATTACAATTGTTGGGCAAAGTCTTTTTTAGAGGTCGGATAAGTGATTAACAGTGGTTGGAAAAGTCATTACAATTTTTGGGCAAAGTCATTTCTAGAGATCGGATAAGTGATTTACAGTGGTTGGCAAATTCATTACAATTGTTGGGCAAAGTAATTTTTAGAGGTCGGATAAGTTATTAACAGTGGTTGGTAAAGTCATTACAATTGTTGGGCAAAGTCATTTCTAGAGTTCGGATAAGTTATTAACAGTGGTTGGCAAAGTCATTACAATTGTTGGGTAAAGTCATTTCTCGATTTCAGATAAGTGATTAACAGTGGTTGGCAAAGTCATTACAATTGTTGGGCAAAGTCATTTTTAGAGTTCGGATAATTTATTAACAGTGGTTGGCAAAGTCATTACAATTGTTGGGCAAAGTCATTTCTAGAGATCGGATAAGTGATTAACAGTGGTTGGCAAAGTAATTACAATTGTTGGGCAAAGTCATTTTTAGAGTTCGGATAAGTGATTAACAGTGGTTGGCAAAGTCATTACAATTGTTGGGCAAAGTCTTTTTTAGAGGTCGAATAAGTGATTAACAGTGGTATAGAAAGTCATTACAATTTTTGGGCAAAGTCATTTCTTGAGATCGGATAAGTGATTTACAGTGGTTGGCAAATTCATTACAATTGTTGGGCAAAGTCATTTCTTGAGATGGGATAAGTGATTAACAGTGGTTGGCAAAGTCATTAAAATTGTTGGGGAAAGTCATTTTTAGAGTTCGGATAAGTTATTAACAGTGGTTGGCAAAGTCATTACAATTGTTGGGTAAAGTCATTTCTAGATATCAGATAAGTGATTAACAGTGGTTGGCAAAGTCATTACAATTGTTGGGCAAAGTCATTTTTAGAGTTCGGATAAGTGATTAACAGTGGTTGGCAAATTCATTACAATTGTTGGGCAAAGTCATTTCTAGAGATCGGATGAGTTATTAACAGTGGTCGGCAAAGTCATTACAATTGTTGGGCAAAGTCATTTTTAGAGTTCAGATAAGAGATTAAAAGTGATTACAAAGTCATTACAATTGTTGGGCAAAGTCATTTTTAGAGTTCGGATAAGTGATTAACAGTGGTTGGCAAGGTCATTTAAATTGTTGGGCAAAGTCATTTTTAGAGTTCGGATAAGTTATTAACAGTGGTTTGCAAAGTCATTACAATTGTTGGGCAAAGTCATTTTTAGAGTTCGGATAAGTGATTAACAGTGGTTGGCAAAGTCATTACAATTGTTGGGCAAAGTCATTTTTAGAGTTCGGATAAGTGATTAACAGTGGTTGGCAAATTCATTACAATTGTTGGGCAAAGTCATTTCTAGAGATCGGATGAGTTATTAACAGTGGTCGGCAAAGTCATTACAATTGTTGGGCAAAGTCATTTTTAGAGTTCAGATAAGAGATTAAAAGTGATTACAAAGTCATTACAATTGTTGGGCAAAGTCATTTTTAGAGTTCGGATAAGTGATTTACAGTGGTTGGCAAAGTCATTACAATTGTTGGGCAAAGTCATTTTTAGAGTTCGGATAATTTATTAACAGTGGTTGGCAAAGTCATTACAATTGCGGGGCAAAGTCATTTCTAGAGATCGGATAAGTGATTAACAGTGGTTGGCAAAGTAATTACAATTGTTGGGCAAAGTCATTTTTAGAGTTCGGATAAGTGATTAACAGTGGTTGGCAAATTCATTACAATTGTTGGGCAAAGTCATTTTTAGAGTTCGGATAAGTTATTAACAGTGGTTGGCAAAGTCATTACAATTGTCGGGCAAAGTCATTTCTAGAGATCGGATAAGTGATTTACAGTTGTCGGCAAAGTCATTACAATTGTTGGGCAAATTCTTTTTTAGAGGTCGGATTAGTGATTAACTATGGTTGGCAAAGTCATTACAATTTTTGGGCAAAGTCATTTCTTGAGATCGGATTAGTGATTAACTATGGTTGGCAAAGTCATTACAATTGTTAGGCAAAGTCATTTTTAGAATTCGGATAAGTGATTAGCAGTGGTTGGCAAATTCATTACAATTGTTGGGCATAGTCATTTTTAGAGGTCGGATAAGTGATTAACAGTGGTTTGCAAAGTCATTACAATTGTTGGGCAAAGTCATTTTTTAGAGTTCGGATAATTTATTAACAGTGGTTGGCAAAGTCATTACAATTGTTGGGCAAAGTCATTTTTAGAGATCGGATAAGTGATTAACAGTGGTATGCAAAGTCATTACAATTTTTGGGCAAAGTCATTTTTAGAGTTCGGATAATTTATTAACAGTGGTTGGCAAAGTAATTACAATTGTTGGGCAAAGTCATTTTTAGAGTTCGGATAAGTGATTAACAGTGGTTGGCAAAGTCATTACAATTGTTGGGCAAAGTCTTTTTTAGAGTTCGAATAAGTGATTAACAGTGGTATGCAAAGTCATTACAATTTTTGGGAAAAGTCATTTCTTGAGATCGGATAAGTGATTTACAGTGGTTGGCAAATTCATTTCAATTGTTGGGCAAAGTCATTTCTAGAGATCGGATAAGTGATTAACAGTGGTTGGCAAAGTCATTGCAATTGTTGGGCAAAGTCATTTTTAGAGTTCGGAATAAGTTATTAACAGTGGTTGGCAAAGTCATTACAAATGTTGGGTAAAGTCATTTCTAGATATCAGATAAGTGATTAACAGTGGTTGGCAAAGTCATTGCAATTGTTGGGCAAAGTCATTTTTAGAGTTCGGATAAGTGATTAACAGTGGTTGGCAAAGTCATTACAATTGTTTGGGCAAAGTCATTTTTTAGAATTCGGATAAGTGATTTACAGTGGTTGGCAAAGTCATTACAATTGTTGGGCAAAGTCATTTTTAGAATTCGGATAAGTGATTTACAGTGGTTGGCAAAGTCATTACAATTGTTGGGCAAAGTCATTTCTAGAGATCGGATAAGTGATTAACAGTGGTTGGCAAAGTAATTACAATTGTTGGGCAAAGTCATTTTTAGAGTTCGGATAAGTGATTAACAGTGGTTGGCAAATTCATTACAATTGTTGGGCAAAGTCATTTCTAGAGATCGGATGAGTGATTAACAGTGGTCGGCAAAGTCATTACAATTGTTGGGCAAAGTCATTTTTAGAGTTCGGATAAGAGATTAAAAGTGATTACAAAGTCATTACAATTGTTGGGCAAAGTCATTTTTAGAGTTCGGATAAGTTAATAACAGTGTTTGGCAAAGTCATTACAATTGTTGGGCAAAGTCATTTCTAGAGATCGGATAAGTGATTTACAGTTGTCGGCAAAGTCATTACAATTGTTTGGCAAAGTCATTTCTTGAGATCGGATTAGTGATTAACTATGGTTGGCAAAGTCATTACAATTGTTAGGCAAAGTCATTTTTAGAATTCGGATAAGTGATTAACAGTGGTTGGCAAATTCATTACAATTGTTGGGCATAGTCATTTTTAGAGGTCGGATAAGTGATTAACAGTGGTTTGCAAAGTCATTACAATTGTTGGGCAAAGTCATTTTTAGAGTTCGGATAATTTATTAACAGTGGTTGGCAAAGTCATTACAATTGTTGGGCAAAGTCATTTTTAGAGATCGGATAAGTGATTAACAGTGGTATGCAAAGTCATTACAATTTTTGGGCAAAGTCATTTTTAGAGTTCGGATAATTTATTAACAGTGGTTGGCAAAGTAATTACAATTGTTGGGCAAAGTCATTTTTAGAGTTCGGATAAGAGATTAAAAGTGATAACAAAGTCATTACAATTGTTGGGCAAAGTCATTTTTAGAGTTCGGATAAGTTAATAACAGTGTTTGGCAAAGTCATTACAATTGTTGGCAAAGTCATTTCTAGAGATCGGAATAAGTGATTTACAGTTGTCGGCAAAGTCATTACAATTGTTGGGCAAAGTCATTTCTTGAGATCGGATTAGTGATTAACTATGGTTGGCAAAGTCATTACAATTGTTAGGCAAAGTCATTTTTAGAATTCGGATAAGTGATTAACAGTGGTAGGCAAATTCATTACAATTGTTGGGCATAGTCATTTTAGAGGTCGGATAAGTGATTAACAGTGGTTTGCAAAGTCATTTCAATTGTTGGGCAAAGTCATTTTTAGAGTTCGGATAATTTATTAACAGTGGTTGGCAAAGTCATTACAATTGTTGGGCAAAGTCATTTTTAGAGATCGGATAAGTGATTAACAGTGGTATGCAAAGTCATAAGAATTTTTAGGCAAAGTCATTTTTAGAGTTCGGATAATTTATTAACAGTGGTTGGCAAAGTAATTACAATTGTTGGGCAAAGTCATTTTTAGAGTTCGGATAAGTGATTAACAGTGGTTGGCAAAGTCATTACAATTGTTGGGCAAAGTCATTTTTAGAGTTCGGATAAGTGATTAACAGTGGTTGGCAAATTCATTACAATTGTTGGGCAAAGTCATTTCTAGAGATCGGATAAGTGATTTACAGTTGTCGGCAAAGTCATTACAATGTTGGGCAAAGTCATTTTTAGAGTTCGGATAAGTGACTAACAGTGGTTGGCAATTCATTACAATTGTTGGGCAAAGTCATTTCTAGAGATCGGATAAGTGATTTACAGTTGTCGGCAAAGTCATTACAATTGTTGGGCAAAGTCATTTCTTGAGATCGGATTAGTGATTAACTATGGTTGGCAAAGTCATTACAATTGTTAGGCAAAGTCATTTTTAGAATTCGGATAAGTGATTAACAGTGGTTGGCAAATTCATTACAATTGTTGGGCATAGTCATTTTAGAGGTCGGATAAGTGATTAACAGTGGTTTGCAAAGTCATTACCATTGTTGGGCAAAGTCATTTTTAGAGTTCGGATAATTTATTAACAGTGGTTGGCAAAGTAATTACAATTGTTGGGCAAAGTCATTTTTAGAGTTCGGATAAGTGATTAACAGTGGTATGCAAAGTCATTACAATTTTTAGGCAAAGTCATTTTTAGAGTTCGGATAATTTATTAACAGTGGTTGGCAAAGTAATTACAATTGTTGGGCAAAGTCATTTTTAGAGTTCGGATAAGTGATTAACAGTGGTTGGCAAAGTCATTACAATTGTTGGGCAAAGTCATTTTTAGAGTTCGGATAAGTGATTAACAGTGGTTGGCAAATTCATTACAATTGTTGGGCAAAGTCATTTCTAGAGATCGGATAAGTGATTTACAGTTGTCGGCAAAGTCATTACAATTGTTGGGCAAAGTCATTTTTAGAGTTCGGATAAGTGATTAAAAGTGATTACAAAGTCATTACAATTGTTGGGCAAAGTCATTTTTAGAGTTCGGATAAGTTAATAACAGTGTTTGGCAAAGTCATTACAATCGTTGGGCAAAGTCATTTCTAGAGATCGGATAAGTGATTACAGTTGTCGGCAAAGTCATTACAATTGTTTGGCAAAGTCATTTCTTGAGATCGGATTAGTGATTAACTATGGTTGGCAAAGTCATTACAATTGTTAGGCAAAGTCATTTTTAGAATTCGGATAAGTGATTAACAGTGGTTGGCAAATTCATTACAATTGTTGGGCATAGTCATTTTTAGAGGTCGGATAAGTGATTAACAGTGGTTTGCAAAGTCATTACAATTGTTGGGCAAAGTCATTTTTAGAGTTCGGATAATTTATTAACAGTGGTTGGCAAAGTCATTACAATTGTTGGGCAAAGTCATTTTTAGAGATCGGATAAGTGATTAACAGTGGTATGCAAAGTCATTACAATTTTTGGGCAAAGTCATTTTTAGAGTTCGGATAATTATTAACAGTGGTTGGCAAAGTAATTACAATTGTTGGGCAAAGTCATTTTTAGAGTTCGGATAAGAGATTAAAAGTGATAACAAAGTCATTACAATTGTTGGGCAAAGTCATTTTTAGAGTTCGGATAAGTTAATAACAGTGTTTGGCAAAGTCATTACAATTGTTGGGCAAAGTCATTCTAGAGATCGGATAAGTGATTTACAGTTGTCGGCAAAGTCATTACAATTGTTGGGCAAAGTCATTTCTTGAGATCGGATTAGTGATTAACTATGGTTGGCAAAGTCATTACAATTGTTAGGCAAAGTCATTTTTAGAATTCGGATAAGTGATTAACAGTGGTTGGCAAATTCATTACAATTGTTGGGCATAGTCATTTTTAGAGGTCGGATAAGTGATTAACAGTGGTTTGCAAAGTCATTACAATTGTTGGGCAAAGTCATTTTTAGAGTTCGGATAATTTATTAACAGTGGTTGGCAAAGTCATTACAATTGTTGGGCAAAGTCATTTTTAGAGATCGGATAGTGATTAACAGTGGTATGCAAAGTCATTACAATTTTTGGGCAAAGTCATTTTAGAGTTCGGATAATTTATTAACAGTGGTTGGCAAAGGATTTACAATTGTTGGGCAAAGTCATTTTTAGAGTTCGGATAAGTGATTAACAGTGGTTGGCAAAGTCATTACAATTGTTGGGCAAAGTCTTTTTTAGAGGTCGAATAAGTGATTAACAGTGGTATGCAAAGTCATTACAATTTTTGGGCAAAGTCATTTCTTGAGATCGGATAAGTGATTTACAGTGGTTGGCAAATTCATTACAATTGTTGGGCAAAGTCATTTCTTGAGATCGGATAAGTGATTAACAGTGGTTGGCAAAGTCATTACAATTGTTGGGCAAAGTCATTTTTAGAGTTCGGATAAGTTATTAACAGTGGTTGGCAAAGTCATTACAAATGTTGGGTAAAGTCATTTCTAGATATCAGATAAGTGATTAACAGTGGTTGGCAAAGTCATTGCAATTGTTGGCAAAGTCTTTTTAGAGTTCGGATAAGTGATTAACAGTGGTTGGCAAAGTCATTACAATTGTTGGGCAAAGTCATTTTTAGAGTTCGGATAAGTGATTTAGAGTGGTTGGCAAAGTCATTACAATTGTTGGGCAAAGTCATTTTTAGAGTTCGGATAATTTATTAACAGTGGTTGGCAAAGTCATTACAATTGTTGGGCAAAGTCATTTCTAGAGATCGGATAAGTGATTAACAGTGGTTGGCAAAGTAATTACAATTGTTGGGCAAAGTCATTTTTAGAGTTCGGATAAGTGATAACAGTGGTTGGCAAATTCATTACAATTGTTGGGCAAAGTCATTTCTAGAGATCGGATGAGTGATTAACAGTGGTCGGCAAAGTCATTACAATTGTTGGGCAAAGTCATTTTTAGAGTTCGGATAAGTTATTAACAGTGGTTGGCAAAGTCATTACAATTGTTGGGCAAAGTCATTTTTAGAGTTCGGATAAGTTAATAACAGTGTTTGGCAAAGTCATTTCAATTGTTGGGCAAATTCTTTTTTGGAGGTCGGATTAGTGATTAACTATGGTTGGCAAAGTCATTACAATTTTTGGGCAAAGTCATTTCTAGAGATCGGATAAGTGATTAACAGTGGTTGGCAAAGTCATTACAATTGTTAGGCAAAGTCATTTTTAGAATTCGGATAAGTGATTAACAGTGGTTGGCAAATTCATTACAATTGTTGGGCATAGTCATTTTTAGAGGTCGGATAAGTGATTAACAGTGGTTTGCAAAGTCATTACAATTGTTGGGCAAAGTCATTTTTAGAGTTCGGATAATTTATTAACAGTGGTTGGCAAAGTAATTACAATTGTTGGGCAAAGTCATTTTTAGAGTTCGGATAAGTGATTAACAGTGGTATGCAAAGTCATTACAATTTTTGGGCAAAGTCATTTCTAGAGATCGGATAAGTGATTTACAGTGGTTGGCAAATTCATTACAATTGTTGGGCAAAGTCATTTTTAGAGTTCGGATAAGTTATTAACAGTGGTTGGCAAAGTCATTACAATTGTTGGGTAAAGTCATTTCTAGATATCAGATAAGTGATTAACAGTGGTTGGCAAGCTCATTACAATTGTTGGGTAAAGTCATTTCTAGATATCAGATAAGTGATTAACAGTGGTTGGCAAACTCATTACAATTGTTGGGCAAAGTCATTTTTAGAGTTTGGATAAGTGATTAACAGTGGTTGGCAAAGTCATTACAATTGTTGGGCAAAGTCATTTTTAGAGTTCGGATAAGTGATTTACAGTGGTTGGCAAAGTCATTACAATTGTTGGGCAAAGTCATTTTTAGAGTTCGGATAATTTATTAACAGTGGTTGGCAAAGTCATTACAATTGTTGGGCAAAGTCATTTCTAGAGATCGGATAAGTGATTAACAGTGGTTGGCAAAGTAATTACAATTGTTGGGCAAAGTCATTTTTAGAGTTCGGATAAGTGATTAACAGTGGTTGGCAAATTCATTACAATTGTTGGGCAAAGTCATTTCTAGAGATCGGATGAGTGATTAACAGTGGTCGGCAAAGTCATTACAATTGTTGGGCAAAGTCATTTTTAGAGTTCGGATAAGTTATTAACAGTGGTTGGCAAAGTCATTACAATTGTTGGGCAAAGTCATTTCTAGAGATCGGATAAGTGATTTACAGTTGTCGGCAAAGTCATTACAATTGTTGGGCAAATTCTTTTTTAGAGGTCGGATAAGTGATTAACTATGGTTGGCAAAGTCATTACAATTTTGGGTAAAGTCATTTCTAGAGATCGGATAAGTGATTAACAGTGGTTGGCAAATTCATTACAATTGTTGGGCAAAGTCATTTCTTGAGATCGGATAAGTGATTAACAGTGGTTGGCAAAGTCATTACAATTGTTGGGCAAAGTCATTTTTAGAGTTCGGATAAGTTTTTAACAGTGGTTGGCAAAGTCATTACAAATGTTGGGTAAAGTCATTTCTAGATATCAGATAAGTGATTAACAGTGGTTGGCAAAGTCATTGCAATTGTTGGGCAAAGTCATTTTTAGAGTTCGGATAAGTGATTAACAGTGGTTGGCAAAGTCATTACAATTGTTGGGCAAAGTCATTTTTAGAGTTCGGATAAGTGATTTACAGTGGTTGGCAAAGTCATTACAATTGTTGGGCAAAGTCATTTTTAGAGTTCGGATAATTTATTAACAGTGGTTGGCAAAGTCATTACAATTGTTGGGCAAAGTCATTTCTAGAGATCGGATAAGTGATTAACAGTGGTTGGCAAAGTAATTACAATTGTTGGGCAAAGTCATTTTTAGAGTTCGGATAAGTGATTAACAGTGGTTGGCGAATTCATTACAATTGTTGGGCAAAGTCATTTCTAGAGATCGGATGAGTGATTAACAGTGGTCGGCAAAGTCATTACAATTGTTGGGCAAAGTCATTTTTAGAGTTCGGATAAGTTAATAACAGTGTTTGGCAAAGTCATTACAATTGTTGGGCAAAGTCATTTTTAGAGGTCGGATTAGTGATTAACTATGGTTGGCAAAGTCATTACAATTTTTGGGCAAAGTCATTTCTCGAGATCGGATAAGTGATTAACAGTGGTTGGCAAAGTCATTACAATTGTTAGGCAAAGTCATTTTTAGAATTCGGATAAGTGATTAACAGTGGTTGGCAAATTCATTACAATTGTTGGGCAAAGTCATTTTTAGAGTTCGGATAAGTTATTAACAGTGGTTGGCAAAGTCATTACAATTGTTGGGCAAATTCTTTTTTAGAGGTCGGATTAGTGATTAACTATGGTTGGCAAAGTCATTACAATTTTTGGGCAAAGTCATTTCTAGAGATCGGATAAGTGAACAGTGGTTGGCAAAGTCATTACAATTGTTAGGCAAAGTCATTTTAAGAGTTCGGATAAGTGATTAACAGTGGTTGGCAAAGTCATTACAATTGTTGGGCAAGTCTTTTTAGAGTTCGGATAATTTATTAACAGTGGTTGGCAAAGTCATTACAATTGTTGGGCAAAGTCATTTCTAGAGATCGGATAAGTGATTAACGTGGTGGCAAAGTCATACAATTGTTAGGCAAAGTCTTTTTAGAATTCGAATAAGTGATTAACAGTGGTTGGCAAATTCATTACAATTGTTGGGCAAAGTCATTTCTAGAGATCGGATGAGTGATTAACAGTGGTCGGCAAAGTCATTACAATTGTTGGGCAAGTCCTTTTTAGAGTTCGGATAAGTTAAAACAGTGTTTGGCAAGTCATTAAAATGTTGGGCAAAATTCTTTTTTAGAGGTCGGATTAGTGATAACTATGGTTGGCAAAGTCATTACAATTTTTGGGCAAAGTCATTTCAAGATCGGATAAGTGATTAACAGTGGTTGGCAAAGTCATTACAATTGTTAGGCAAAGTCTTTTTTAGAATTCGAATAGGATTAACAGTGGTTGGCAAATTCATTACAATTGTTGGGCAAAGTCATTTTTAGAGATCGGATAAGTGATTTACAGTTGTCGGCAAGTCATTACAATTGTTGGGCAAATTCTTTTTTAGAGTCGGATTAGTGATTAACTATGGTTGGCAAAGTCATTACAATTTTTGGGCAAGTCATTTCTAGAGATCGGATAAGTGATTAACAGTGGTTGGCAAAGTCATTACAATGTAGGCAAAGTCTTTTTAGAATTCGGATAAGTGATAACAGTGGTGGCAAATTCATTACAATGTTGGGCATAGTCATTTTAGAGGTCGGATAAGTGATTAACGGTGGTTTGCAAAGTCATTACAATTGTTTGGGCAAAGTCATTTAGAGTTCGGATAATTTATTAACAGTTGGTCGGCAAAGTCATTACAATTGTGGGCAAAGTCTTTTAGAGATCGGATAAGTGATTAACAGTGGTATGCAAAGTCATTACAATTTTTGGGCAAAGTCATTTCTAGAGATCGGATAAGTGATTTACAGTGGTTGGCAAATTCATTACAATTGTTGGGCAAAGTCATTTTTAGAGTTCGGATAAGTATAACAGTGTTGGCAAAGTCATACAATTGTTGGGTAAAGTCATTTCTAGATATCAGATAAGTGATTAACAGTGGTTGGCAAATCATTACAATTGTTGGGTAAAGTCATTTCTAGATCAGATAAGTGATTACCAGGGGTTGGCAAACTCATTACAATTGTTGGGCAAGTCATTTTTAGAGTTCGGATAAGTGATTAACAGTGGTTGGCAAAGTCATTACAATTGTTGGGCAAAGTCATTTTTGAGTTCGGATAAGTGATTTACAGTGGTTGGCAAAGTCATTACAATGTTGGGCAAGTCATTTTTAGAGTTCGGAATTTATTAACAGTGGTTGGCAAAGTCATTACAATCGTTGGGCAAGTCATTTTAGAGATCGGATAAGATTAACAGTGGTTGGCAAAGTAATTACAATGTGTGGGCAAAGTCATTTCTAGAGATCGGATAAGTGATTAAAGTGGTTGGCAAATTCATTACAATGTTGGGCAAAGTCATTTCTAGAGATCGGATGAGTGATTAACAGTGGTCGGCAAAGTCATTACAATTGTTGGGCAAAGTCATTTCTAGAGATCGGATAAGTGATTTACAGTTGTCGGCAAAGTCATTACAATTGTCGGGAAATTTTTTTAGAGGTCGGATAAGTGATTAACTATGGGTGGCAAAGTCATTACAATTTTGTGGCAAAGTCATTTCTAGAGATCGGATAAGTGATTAACAGTGTTGGGCAAAGTCATTACAATTGTTGGGCAAAGTCATTTTAGAATTCGGATAAGTAACAGTGGTTGGCAAAGTCATTACAATTGTTGGGCAAAAGTCATTTTTAGAGCGGATAAGTGATTAACAGTGGTTTGCAAAGTCATACAATTGTTGGGCAAAGTCATTTTAGTTTCGGATAATTTATTAACAGTGGTTGGCAAAGTCATTACAATTGTTGGGCAAAGTCATTTTTAGAGTTCGGATAAATGCATTAACAGTGGTTGGCAAACTTACAATTGTTGTGCAAAGTTAATTTCTAGAGATCGGATAAGTGATTAACAGTGGTTGGCAAAGTCATTACAATTGTTGGGCAAAGTCATTTTAGATTCGGATAAGTGATTAACAGTGGTTGGCAAAGTCATTACAATTGTTGGGCAAGTCATTTTAGAGGTCGGATAAGTGATTAACAGTGGTTGGCAAAGTCATTACAATTGTTGGGAAAGTCATTTTTAGAATTCGGATAAGTGATTAACAGTGGTTGGCAAAGTCATTACAATTGTTGGGCAAAGTCATTTTTAGAGTTCGGATAATGATTAACAGTGGTTGGCAAAGTCATTACAATTGTTGGGCAAAGTCATTTTATAGATCGGATAAGTGATTAACAGTGGTTGGCAAAGTCATTACAATTGTTGGGCAAAGTCATTTTTAGATTCGGATAAGTGATTAACAGTGGTTGGCAAAGTCATTACAATTGTTGGGCAAGTCATTTTTAGAGGTCGGATAAGTGATTAACAGTGGTTGCAAAGTCATTACAATTGTTGGGCAAAGTCATTTTAGAGTTCGGATAAGTGATTAACAGTGGTTGGCAAAGTCATTACAATTGTTGGGCAAAGTCATTTTAGAATCGGATAAGTGATTAACAGTGGTGTCAAAGTAATTACAATTGTGGGCAAAGTCATTTATAGAGTTCGGATAAGTGATTAACAGTGGTTGGCAAATTCATTACAATTGTTGGGCAAAGTTTTCTAGAGATCGGATAAGTGATTAACAGTGGTTGGCAAGTCTTACAATTGTTGGGCAAAGTATTTTTAGAGGTCGGATAAGGTGATTACAGTGGTTGGCAAAGTCATTACAATTGTTGGGCAAGTTTTTTTAGAGTTCGGAAAGTGATTAACATGGTTGGCAAAGTCATTACATTTTTGGGCAAAGTCATTTTTAGATTCGGATAGTGATTAACATGGTTGGCAAAGTCATTACAATGTTGGGCAATCATTTTAGAGTCGGATAAGTGATTACAGTGGTTGGCAAAGTCATTACAATTGTTTGGGCAAAGTCATTTTAGAGTCGGATATTTAAACAGTGGTTGGCAAAGTCATTACAATTGTTGGGCAAAGTCATTTTTAGAGTTCGGATTAGTGATTAAAGTGATTACAAAGTCATTACAATTGTTGGGCAAAGTATTTTTAGAGTTCGGATAAGTGATTAACAGTGTTTGGCAATTCATTACCAATTGTTGGGCAAAGTCATTTCTAGAGATCGGATGAGTGATTAACAGTGGTTGGCAAATTCATTACAATTGTTGGGCAAAGTTAATTCTAGAGATCGGATAGTGATTAACAGTGGTTGGCAAAAGTCATTACAATTGTTGGGCAAAGTCATTTTTAGAATTCGGATAAGTGATTAACAGTGGTTGGCAAAGTCATTACAATTGTTGGGCAAAGTCATTTTTAGAGTTCGGAAAGTGATTAACAGTGGTTGGCAAAGTCATTACAATTGTTGGGCAAAGTCATTTTAGAGATCGGATAAGTGATTTAACAGTTGGTTGCAAAGTCATTACAATTTTGGGCAAAGTCCTTTTAGAGTTCGGATAAGTGATTAACAGTGGTCGGCAAATTCATTACAATTGTTGGGCAAAGTTATTTCTAGAGATCGGATAAGTGATTAACAGTGGTTGGCAAAGTCATACAATTGTTGGGCAAAGTAATTTTTAGAGGTCGGATAGGTGATAACAGTGGGTTGGCAAAGTCATTACAATGTTGGGCCAAGTTTTTTTTAGAGTTCGGAAAAGTGATTAACAGTGGTTGGCAAAGTCATTATTTGTTGGGCAAAGTCATTTTTAGAATTCGGATAAGTGTTATTAAGTGGTTGGCAAAAGTCATTACAATTGTTGAGCAAAGTCATTTTTAGAGTTCGGAAAGTGATTAACTTGGTTGGCAAAGTCATTACAATTGTTGGGCAAAGTCATTTCTAGAATCGGATAAGTGATTAACAGTGGTGTCAAGTAATTACAATTGTTGGGCAAAGTCATTTTTAGAGTCGGATAAGTGATTAACAGTGGTTTGGCAAATTCATTACAATTGTTGGGCAAAGTTATTTCTAGAGATCGGATAAGTGATTAACAGTGGTTGGCAAGTCATTACAATGTTGGCAAAGTAATTTTTAGAGGTGGGATAGGTGATTAACAGTGGTTGGCAAAGTCATTACAATTGTTGGGCCAAGTTTTTTTAGAGTTCGGAAAAGTGATTAACAGTGGTTGGCAAAGTCATTACATTTGTGGCAAGTCATTTTTAGAATTCGGATAAGTGATTAACAGTGGTTGGCAAAGTCATTTCAATTGTTGGGCAAAGTCATTTTTAGAGTTCGGATAAGTGATTTACAGTGGCTGGCAAAGTCATTACAATTGTTGGGCAAAGTCATTTTAGAGTTCGGATAATTTATTAACAGTGGTTGGCAAAGTCATTACAATGTTGGGCAAAGTCATTTTTAGGTTCGGATTAGTGATTAAAGTGATTACAAATCATTACAATTGTTGGGCAAAGTAATTTTAGAGTTCGGATAAGTGATTAACAGTGGTTGGCAAAGTCATTACATTGTTGGGCAAAGTCATTTTTAGAATTCGGATAAGTGATTAACAGTGGTTGGCAAAGTCATTACATTGTTGGGCAAAGTCATTTTTAGAGTTCGGAAAAGTGATAACTGTGGTTGGCAAAGTCATTACATGTTGGGCAAAGTCATTTTTAGAGGTCGGATAAGTGATTAACAGTTGTTTGCAAGTCATTACAATTGTTGGGCAAGTAATTTTAGAGGTCAGATCGGTGATTAACAGTGGTTGGCAAATTCATTACATTGTTGGGCAAAGTTATTTTTAGAGTTCGGATAAGTGATTTACAGTTGTCGGCAAAGTCATTACAATTGTTGGGCAAATTCTTTTTTAGAGGTCGGATAAGT
Organism: Brachionus asplanchnoidis; assembly: GCA_025491095.1. Taxonomy (NCBI): domain Eukaryota; kingdom Metazoa; phylum Rotifera; class Eurotatoria; order Ploima; family Brachionidae; genus Brachionus; species Brachionus asplanchnoidis. The sequence continues at coordinate 163,286 of JAILYF010000127.1, forward strand.
GATTACAGTGGTTGGCAAAGTCATTACATTTTGGACAAAGTCATTTCTAGAGATCGGATAAGTGATAACAGTGGGTTGGCAAAGTCATTACAATTGTTGGACAAAGTCATTTTTAGAGGTCGGATAAGGATTAACAGTGGTTGGCAAAGTAATTACATTGTTGGGCAAAGTCATTTTTAGAGTTCGGATAAGTGATTAACAGTGGGTTGCAAATTCATTACAATTGTTGGGCAAAGTCATTTCTGGAAGTCGGATGAGTGATTAACAGTGGTCGGCAAAGTCATTACAATTGTTGGGCAAATTTCTTTTTAGAGGTCGGATTAGTGATTAACTATGGTTGGCAAAGTCATACAATTTTTGGGCAAAGTCTTTAGAGATCGGATAAGTGATTAACAGTGTTGGCAAAGTCATTACAATTGTTAGGCAAAGTCTTTTTAGAATTCGGATAAGTGATTAACAGTGGTTGGCAAATTCATTACAATTGTTGGGCATAGTCATTTTTAGAGGTCATAGATAAGTGATTAACAGTGGTTTGCAAAGTCATTACAATTGTTGGGCAAAGTCATTTTTAGAGTTCGGATAATTTATTAACAGTGGTCGGCAAAAGTCATTACAATTGTTGGGCAAAGTCATTTTTAGAGATCGGATAAGTGATTAACATGGTATGCAAAGTCATACAATTTTTGGGCAAAGTCATTTCTAGAGATCGGATAAGTGATTTACAGTGGTTGCAAATTCATTACAATTGTTGGGCAAAGTCATTTTAGAGTTCGGATAAGTTATTAACAGTGGTTGGCAAAGCATTACAATTGTTGAAAGTCATTTCTATATATCGATAAGTGATTAACAGTGGTTGGCAAACTCATTACAATTGTTGGGTAAAGTCATTTCTAGATATCAGAAATGATTACAGTGGTTGGCAAACTCATTACAATTGTTGGGCAAGTCATTTTTAGAGTTCGGATAAGTGATTAACAGTGGTTGGCAAAGTCATTACAATTGTTGGGCAAAGTCATTTTTAGAGTTCGGATAAGTGATTTACAGTGGTTGGCAAAGTCATTACAATTGTTGGCAAAGTCATTTTTAGAGTTCGGATAATTTATTAACAGTGGTTGGCAAAGTCATTACAATCGTTGGCAAAGTCATTTCTAGAGATCGTAAGTGATTAACAGTGGTTGGCAAAGTAATTACAATTGTTGGGCAAAGTCATTTCTAGAGATCGGATAAGTGATTTACAGTGGTTGGCAAATTCATTACAATTGTTGGGCAAAGTCATTTTAGAGTTCGGATAAGTTATTAACAGTGGTTGGCAAGTCATTACAATTGTTGGTAAAGTCATTTCTAGATATCAGATAAGTGATTAACAGTGGTTGGCAAACTCATTACAATTGTTGGGTAAAGTCATTTCTAGATATCAGATACGTGATTAACAGTGGTTGGCAAACTCATTACATTGTTTGGGCAAAGTCATTTTTAGAGTTCGGATAAGTGATAAGTGGTTGGCAAGTCATTACAATGTTGGCAAAGTCATTTTAGAGTTCGGATAGTGATTTACAGTGGTTGGCAAAGTCATTACAATTGTTGGGCAAAGTCATTTTTAGAGTTCGGATATTTATTACAGTG